>QOCX01001343.1:10772-23981 GCA_005959815.1 Sarcophaga bullata | reverse complement strand
AATGAGCAATAAAAACTAGCAAAAAAAAAAAGACCGTAGAAATAGACAACGACATGTTCTCAAATTATATTTTTAAGTTATTGCAACACTTTTTTTTTTGTTGTTGTTGCGTTTTCTTAGCTAAATGTGGCCTAAGTACTGTTTCTGATTATACCGAAAATCTGCATGGCCAGTTAAATCAAGAGAGCAGCTAACTGAGTTTGTTTTTAAATTAAAAAATATGTCGGATGTCTTGGATTTAATGCAAGAAATGTGTTTTCCGAAAAATATGCTTCTATAGACAGATTCTTTAATTACAAAAGACTTTATAAGGTAACAGAAACAGCATTGTTTTTCATGGAATCATGGACACGTTTTTGAATATTTAAATGAAATTTATTTCGTAAATAAAAATTGATTAAATTTGATCAAAAATATAAAAATTTTGATTGACGTCAATATTTTCAAATGCAACTAATAATTATTCTCTTTTTTAGCAACATGTTTCCGCAACATGTTTACGCAGCACTATGAAAATTAATTTTAAGATACTTAATTTGATAGGAAAATACAATGTGTAAGGTATTGTAAAAAGAAATCTGCAGTAATCTAAGTAATCTGTTTCTAAAACTGTACAAAGACAATCGAAAGTTACGCTGCTTTAGAAATTTTGATGTTTCAGATGGAATAGAAAAACTTCTTTGATAATTTCTATTTGTTTGGACCCAATATTATTTGAGTCTTCTTTGTATATGCAGAAATGCAAGCCAGGTAGCTGAAAATATGAACAATTTTTGTAGTTCTAATTGCAAATCAGAGTTTGGTGGCAAACGTACTTTAAAGTTATCAAGGCTTAAAGCCAGAGTGAAGGCTATTCCTGGTAAACAATTTTATTAATAGAGACTTCCAACTGGCGAGAGCCTAAGTGCCCTTCATACTTAAATTTAAAAATAAAACAAATTTTATATGTTAATTCAACTGTTGCTGCAACATTAGGTAATTTTTTTATTGCTTATTACACAGAATATATATTTTAGCTATCCTAATATATGTGAAGCTGTTTTAGAAATTTTGAAAGGAGATCTTATGAAAATAAACGAAACTGTTCCTACAAGTATAATACTCTTCACAACATGGGTAGACTTACGAAAACAATTTTGTCAGAAATGTTGCAGGAACATAAATTTGTTTATCAACAATTTGCAAGAATATTAAAAGTTAGATTTGTTTAGCAACATGTTGCAGATATATTTAAAAATAGGTTTTATCGCGTCTTTTATTTTAAAAAATATTCGTTTTTTATTATAATGTTTAGTAACAAGTTGCGGTAATTGTTGAATTATTAAGAGCAACTAAAATTTACTAAAATTATATTTGTTTAGCAACATGTAGAAAAAGAAATATTGACAGTGTTTTCAATAATTATAGACGGTAATTAATTGCTGTTGTAACCTCGTTTACAAATGCCTCTTAATTTGATTTCTGGAAAACTTTTAATAACATTTACTAGTAATTTGCTCAACCATAAACTGGATTTCATAATTATTTTAGTTTACATTGCAGTCATAATCTAAAATTTCTATCATTGAATCAAATTAAAAAAATGAAAAAACTTGACCATTAGTTATGTATGCTACTGTAGTTGCAGCAGCAGCTGCCACTTGCTGGACGCACTTACAAGGAGGATCTGTAAATGTGCTGTAATGATATTTTCAATAAGAAAATTTACAAAAACAACAACAGCAAACGCTTAAAACTAATTGTCTTAAGAATAATTTTGTGTCTGATGAGGCAAGTAGCAACAACAACAACTAAAAATTAAATATAAAATCATAAAGCAAGTAAGAAAACATGATTTCTTATGGTTGTCTTGAATATTGTTGCCTCCGAGTATGCATACAACAGACACACAGCATTTTCAGATAGGTAAGTAAATACGTTGCTAATATACAATGTGCTTGCAACACATGTATGTTATTAATGCAACATAATGACATGAATGCTATTTTGTTAGATATTTAAAGAAAAGATTCTTCTTTTTTCGTTTGTTTTGCTGTTGTTTTTAAAGTTTCATTTACCAATACAACGCTAATACTCTGTGATAGTGTTTGTGATGTGGCATCATCAACATTGAAATGATGACCACTCTACAACAAAATTACATACAAACAGTGGTTGGTAATAGAGACTGGGGCATACTATAGGCAGCGTGTGTGTTCTCAATGCCACAGTACAGAGCAGAGCAGAGCAGAGCATATCTATGGAAAACTAATGATTAAACAGTCTACAAATAAATATAAATTTACAATACGTTTCTCTAGTATTGTCTTTAATGTTGTTGTTGTTGTTGCTGTTGCGTCTAATATGTAATAAGAACATAACAAAATACACACAAAAAAAGGGGGCTTGGACTCTTGTAACAAATAAAATGCCAATAATGCGGCAATAGAACGTTAATTTTACTTTTTTTTTTACTGCTTGTGCCACAAAAATTTAAGGCAATTGCTGCAGACAAGACTTCTTCCACTTCTACGTCTTCAGACACAATTCAATTCAATTCAATTCCGTTCAGTTCAGTTCAGCCTCAAAACTCAACTGAAGTACGCCGAGCAATTCTTTTACGACTTCTTTTCAATAATTTTCAGGCTGTTTGTAGAAAAGTTTTGTTTAGCATAATACAGTGTTGCATGCTGTTTGTGTGCACAGGCCATATTCTACCAGAGCAGCAATGCCTCTTGGTTTACATTGCCTTGCCTCTAATCTATAACACACACACACATACACACTCAACATGTGTGCTAAAGAAAGATCAGTTTGAGGTTTTTGTTTTTATTATAAAGCCTGGAGGGCGCGTGCTGAATTTAATCAGTTTCAGTTTATGTTGCATGTTGTTGCGTACAATGACACTCTTGCTCCTCTTACGTTAGCCACTACTCTTCTGTGCTCTTTGTGTGTGTGTGTTTGTGTGTATAGAATGTAATAAAAACAGTACGAAATTAAATGTAAATTATGTCCTGTCTTATTGGCGAAAATGGCTTAAGATGTGCTAAAGATTGACTTTGAGTTTTAGTTGGCACTGCCATTGCCATTGCCATCGTTATGGCTTTGGGTTAAATGACAAAATATTATATTTTAACGGTTTTAATTTCTTAAGCAACATATCGGATATGATGCCAGAAACTGGTGCACTTAACAAGATTTACGGCAATTGGCTTAAGAAAGTAAAATAAAATTAAACAAGTTTTTTAACTGATTTACTATGGAATTGAATTAATAATGCCGCAATAATATTCCACATAATTCAAGCAACATGTTGCCAGTAACCAATAACCTTTGCTAGGTTATTTTCTAAAAGTATAGAATTACATGCAGAGCTATTAAGAAAATAAACAATATTAATAAATTAAAAAAAAAAGAAAACAAGGAACATTTTTTGAATTATTTTTTAGCAACATGTTGATGAAGACAAAGGAAAGTATGTTGCCAAGACTAAATATTATGATAATTATTATTTTTTTTAATAATTAAAATGAATTAAAAAAAAAGAGCAATTACAACCAACAACCAGAGCTAATGCTGAAGCCATTTAGACTCTTAATGGCCATTCCTGACTATTGATCGTTTGCATAAAAAAAATTAAAATGCTTTCTCCTTCTCCATCATAGTGCTAGGCAATAGGTGAAAAGCAGTTTCCTTCTTTTCCACATCTCTACAGCTTTTGTCATATCTCCAAGGCCAATGCTTACCTGTAAAGCAATGTCCAATAATGACTGAAACAACTATGCTGAGCTGAGTGTGCTCCTTCACAGTTTGAGAAGGCTTTCTGTGCGCCCTTTATTCATGGCCAGATTTGCTTGTTATCTTGCTATGGCCATTCCAAGTTTCGCATCCATAAAGTTTATTTTGCATTGGCGTTGGGAATCGCCTGGGCACAGTATTACATAAGTACTCTTGACCAATAGCAAATGGACCGGAACGAAAAAGCTTTTGTATGCCAAAATTGTATGCAAATTGTATTGTGTTATATTACCATACAAACTGCGCTAACCTAGCAATATGTTGCCAAAAACTTGTTCTTATAAATTTTCAAAATTTTTAAAAATTGTTGACATCGACCACATTAGCAAAATTTTGAGTAGGAATTTAAAAATTCCGGTAATTTAATTTTTAATTATCATATCTTATCTTATTAGCAACATGTTGCTAAGCGTAGTTTTAATATTTTCTTTTCTACAATTATTTCAGCATTACGTACTTGATTGATACGATGTCTTGAGTTGAGTTTTGCTGTATTTCGTTGTTGTTGTTGTTGTTGTTGTTGTTGTTGTTTCTCTCAATCGAGAAAAGAAACCAGTCATTATTAATCTTATTTAATTAAAGCTTAAAAATCACCAGCAGCAACTAAAATAACTACAACAAAAACAATAACAAAAAATAATGAAAAAACAACGAAAAAAAAACAAAACCAGAGCAAAGAAAATCAATTTAAAATTTAAAATGACGACAACAAAAATCATTATTTGCACACACACACACACACATGCAACAACATGCAACAACGAACGTATGGTGTGGTAGGCAGTCAGCTCATCAAGAGAACAACTTAACAGTTATGTGGAAGCAGCAAAAAAAAATTAAAACAAACAACAACATAAACGTATGCAGCAACAGAAAGCAAGACAGAAAGAAAAAAGAAAAAAAAAACGAACAGCAAAAAAACAAAGACAAAGCCAAAGCCAAAACGAAAGCCAAAGACATAAACAGCAATAAACAAAAAATTTAAAACTAAAACTCATTTGTAGCAAGATGAGCTGAGAGACGCCTTGAAGATTTACGAGTAGCATTACACACACACACACAGACACACACACACATTACATGCCAGTAGAAGTAAATGTGCTGCAAGTAAAGCTTGAAAGAAAGAAAGAAAAAAAAATAGAAGGCATTTATACTGTTTTGTTGTAAATGAAATGAAAAAGGAAATATGGTTGGTCATCTTGTCGTTGTTGTATGTTGCAAATGCACATGTTAGCTGTTGTTGTTGCTATTGCTGTTGCTGTTGCTATTGCTGTTGTAAAACAAAATTAAATGTTCATTCGCAATGGTATGGTAATGATAATGATAATTGCTAATGACCAAAAACGTAATGAAGCAAAAATGAGCGCCAATGTAGGCGCTATAAAGGACTCGTTTAACTCTTCAACAAACGTAAACGTAAACGTTAACAGTCCATAGAGTGTATCAGGCAGAGCGGGCCACAGCAGCTTTAGTGTTGAAGAGGTAAAGTTTTGTCGTCATATGAACATTTTAGATAATTTGTACACAAACACGACATAACAATTTAAAGAAATGTATGGTGAACAGCAAACAAAAAAAACAAGGAAAAAATGAGTCCAAAGCAACATGAAGCACAGAATAGCAAAATCTTCATATATAACTACACATGCATATAAATGTTTATATGTATGTATGTATGTATGTATGTATGTATGTATGTGTGTATGTATGTATGTATGTATGTATGCATGGAGGTACGTGTAAATATGTAGGTATGAGAGCGAGAGATAAATATGTGTATGCATAAGATATGATGATATTATGAATATAGTAAGTATGACTATGATTATTATGAACAAGTAGATAAACAAGCTGCAACAATAACTACAACTACCCATGGAAAAAAAGCTTTACAAAATCGATTGGCACTATAAAATATCACACTAAAGTTGGCTGAAAACGAATTCGAAGTAAACCTACTTTAAATTCAACGAAAAATAAAAATAAAATTTTCATTATAGTTTGTATTTAAGAGGTTAGCAACATGTTGCAAAGAAATGTTGCTGAAACAAATTATCATATTACTGCTGTATGAACGAAATAAATTAATTACTTAATTAGTAGTCGCCGTAATCTATTAGATAAGGGGTTAGCTTATTAGATGTAAGGCCGTGACTCAAATTACAGCCTAGACAACTTGAACAATAACGAAATCCAAAAAAATCCTCTTAGCAGCAGTCTTCTGGCAATAACTCTGAGAGCAAATAAAATTACCATGAAAAATTCTCAAAAATCTGTAGTTAGGAGTCGATTTTAAACTGTAGCTCCCGATACCCCGGTATAAAATCAACCTACACAACATAAGTGGTGTGAGAAGCTAATTCGTAATCCTGACTGAAGAATAGTAATGACCAAATATAAGTGTATTGTAGCAGGAGGGCATGGTTCAAACATCAGTCTAGACATCTCGAATAAAAATAAATCTGAAAAAAATATTTCTTCCTCGATGACTTCCATGAAAAGTTTCTCAAAATAAATCTCTAGTTCAGTGTCAAATTTTAAGCTGTACATTCCGCCACTTATGAATACAAATAACATACGCAACATGAGTGGTTGTAGTGATCAATTCAGTGAGAAAGTAAGTATGTTTCTTACGTTACAATATCTTGTCTCATCTTCAAATGCCAAATTGTGTAGTTTGAGAATGAAAGTTTATAACGAATTTAATTCATTATGAACAATAAAAAAGGATGCCTGCCTAATGACTCTAAATGTTGTCTATAACCAAAGCTACCAATTTCTCCATGTAGTTGTTAGGCTCTTAAGGAGGTGATTATAATGGATACGATGTCTTTTGGTGGGGTGTACAAATGCAAAACGTAACATATACAGATACATACATTAGTGTATTGTTACCTTTTTGTTGCAGCAAAATACTGGGCAACAAACACAGAATTAAAAGACAGCAACAGCAACAACAAGAAAAAGATAGAATGAAAAAAGAACATGAAGCTCATTAATATAAATCGTTATTATGAGCAAAAATATCGTTCATACAATAAGGAATCATATTAATGCATGTAAAATGCAGGCAAATTTTCCTCTTACGACTATTAAGATCCTGGTTCTACTTAAATAAACGAGTTCATATGCAACAACAAGTAACAACTACAACAGAACTGCAACGGCAACAAGCCAATGCAAAAAAGAAATCGTAGGCCAATGCATAAACATTGTTTATAGACTAAGTATGTGTGTTAGTGTCAGTGTGAGAGTGTGATTACCTTAAGATATTAAATGTTGCATGAATATCTGTAAGTGTATGTATGTATAAGAGTGTTTAGAGTTGGGTGTGTGTATGCGTATGTGTGTGTGTGTATAGGCAAATGTAAGGTAATAATAATTATTGATGATGTGGTTGTTGTCGTTATTGTTGCTGCATTTTGTTGCATAGTATAGTGGCTGTTACTTATTATTATTATTGTTGTTGTGGTTGTTACTGTTGCTATTGCTGTTGTTCTTGTCGTTGTTTGCTATTATAACTACAGCAGTTGCATATGTTTTCTTTCTTCGTTTTATTTTTTTCAACTTTTTTTTTTGGTACCATTTGCAGTCAAATTAATGATTATGAGTTAAATTGTAAAGCATGAGGTGTGAGTTAAACATACACTTATAACCCGCTTTACACATTGTATTTCTTCTTAAGAACACAATTTTAACCAAAGTTTAGCAACATTTTATATGTGAATTAAAGAACGTCTACTCAAACGCCATTAAGTTAGTTAGGGAAGGGTGTTTGGTGGTTCATTTAGCTATTTCTTCTGCTTCTTCTTGGTATTTCTTTTTAATTTTTGCTGCTTTCAATACAGACTAATGTTGTATGTGCTTAAAAAGTTTGTAAATGTTTAGCTTGGATTGTCATTTCTATGTTGCCAGCAGAACAGAGCAATTGGCAATGATTTTAAATGAGTTTTATGTGTCTTTCTGGTGTTCCTACTAGAGGCAATGGAAAGAAATGATTTTCAAAAAATAATTGCTTCTATTTAAATATGTGAAGTTTAATTAATAACGATATTTATGAGTTACTGGCTTTTAAATTAGTTTAAGTTTTTTTCGCTTTTTACTATCACCACAAAAAAGATGCGAATGATATTTAGGATTTTCTAGCAGGTTATTGCCAGAGAGTTTTTTCTTTTTTTATAATTTTGTATAGAATTTTATGGCATATTTTTAAAGCAACATGTGGCTAAACATTTTTTATGAATAATTTATAAAAAAAATTGTAAATTTAATTCTGTCTGAAGGCATTTTCATGAATCTGTTTTAAAACAATATTTATTAAACAATAATTTTATTTCAAATATTATTTGGAGAACACCAGATTTTTTACTTACCACTTTTTATTTTTTAAGCAACATGTTGCTAAAGAAATAAGTAATCGAGAGCAAACTTTGTTTCGGCTGTTATTCAGTATAAATCTCTGTTATCCGCCGAGTTATATTCCTGGAAGATAAGACGCACGCATTGTATTGATCTTCCGCTATTATGGACACAGATATTGGTCCTAAGGAAACTGTGCCTTTTGCCGTTTGTGGTAGAACTAACTTATAGCTGGGCATCAATAAGTCTTACATGAGGCTATTAGTTGGCTTCCTTACGAGACATTGGGGTTTTCAGCTCGCAATTCTCAGCCTGATTTTTGCATAGCTTGTGAGCTTTGGTGAGTTTGAAGAAGAGTTGGCGACATTAGAGTATCTCCTGTATGACTGTCCGCCTCTTTTATAAACAAGATGGTTTTTTTCAGGAGCATTCGTACTTACATCACTAATTCTCATATTATTTGCTGTTTCCTTTCATTCATCCTCTCTATTCTGTTCCTTGTTATTCAAATTTTTTTTTCTTTTTCCCCAGGCCAATGGATATTTTTGTAATTGACGCTATGGCTGCCATTACAACGTATCTACTTATCAAAAAATAAAACAAATTTTTTCTATTCTTTAAAAAGGTTAAAAGATAATTTAATGGTATAATAAAATGTTTATTGTTGCAGCAACATGTTGGTAATTTTTCTAGCAACATACAATAAACTTGTGAAAATTATTTATAATATCACTTGCTTTTAAATAAAAAATTTTAAGAATTTTTTATGTTGCAGCAATATGTTGCTAAGAATTTATATGTATCAATACCTTTAACGGAAATAATTTGTGTGTTGCAGCAACATCCACATGCAAATAACATATTTTAGAAAGCCGAATAAGAAATCCTCTGCCTTTTTACCCACCTAATTTCATAATTTTTTGTTTGTTTCACCAAAACTGCAAGCAAGACTAGTTTAATTAAAATCGATTCTATTCTGTAGCCTACAACTTATCTAAATTCCATATTTTTTACTATTTTTTTTTTTGTGTGTTAGAAGCAGCAATGTATTCATAAATTTCTTCAAGGTTTTTTCTTTTAATTTTTCGCTCATTTCTAATTTTCCATACAATCAAATTCCCACCTTCTTCTGTCACACATCATTTCGTTTAAATTTGTTGTTGCTGTTGTTGTTATTGTTGCTGTTGCTGTTACTGATGTTGTTGTTGTTGTTGAATGAATTATGAATTATGTTTTTTCGAAATTAGTTTGCCTTCTCAACATTTACCACACCATACCACACCACACCACATAGTTTACAAGCAGCGTTAGTAGATAGGCAAACTTTCGAGCAATTTAAATACAATCTATGACGACCAAAGCACAGTTAAAAATTCATTTACGAAGAAGCCACCTTAATCAAGGCTTTTGTTAGAAGCGGCAACCAGCAGCATACGCTTTTCGAAGCTCGCTAGCCAGCTAGAGACTAGTACCAAATGAAATTGTAGTCAATTGCCCGCTGGTGGTGAATTCAGTTTAATTTTAATTTCTTTTATGCTTAACTATCAACACACCGTATACATGTTAAAATGGGTGACAGCGCGGCATGAATCGGCATCATCGCATAATATGAAATTAAGCAATGTGCAATGTGCAACATGCAGCAGGCTTTAAAAAAAAATATTTTTTCGCTTCTATAATTTAGCAAAAGGCAGTCAAGAAAATGGCAGAAGAAAGAAACCAAAAAAACAAACAAAAAAAAAGAAACAAATTGCAAACAAAAATAGAGCATAACCAAATATAGAATATTTGTCTGTATGTACTTGCAACATCTATGCTTATAATCAATATTGTAGTATTGTAAGCTGACCAGGAAATAAAACAACAACATTAGTAATGAAAAAAAAAACTTAAAAATGTAAAAACTTAAGCAACAAAGTTGTCTAATAACAATAATTAATGTGCGAATGTGTGTGTATGTATGAAATTATTTATTTAATATGCTTGAGAGATATAATTAAAGAAATACAGAAAAGATGTATAATGTTGCACTTGTCTTATCATCCAAAGTATTTGTTGTTGCTCGCACATTCAATATTCAATTAAATTTTATCGCCTATTATTTTAATAGCCTGCCATGCCATTCTAAGTTGCTTGAAAATGCTGTCAACATTTGATAATTTTTTTCCCTCTACAAATTCGATTTGATTCAACATTTCGAAAATGTTTAAATTCTTAAAATTATGCATTAAGTTAGTGGCAGTCACTATCAAACGAGTTTTTTTTCTTTTTCTTTTTGCTTCTAATTGCTGCTCTTGTTTCTCCACTTCTGTAGTTGCTGTTGTTGTTTCACTTAAAAAGTTAAGCATGTTGTATTAGCATCACATTTTAATCTTTGTCTGGTTGTTGCTTTAAATTGTCACATGCTGGCAAGTTTAGAAAAAATGTTGCATTATGATGTAAAACATTAATGTTTGAGTTTTAATTGATTTTATATTGGCCGACGGAGAGATAAGAAATAAATTTCAGTTACGATAACAATTTTGTTGAGATTTCATTGATTTACTGCAGCAAGTTTTCTTCACAACTTGCAACACGTTAATTCAATTGGACGGAAATCTAGAAATGTAAACATTTCTTTAATTATATAATTGACTAATTAATGTATGTCTTAAGTAATAAATAAAATCGATTCAAACGGTAAAAACTTGAACTTGCCACAAGAAAAATGTTCTTAAATAAAATTTATTTGCTAAAAGGAATTAAAAAACTTTATTTTAATTTATCAAAAACAATATTTTCTAAATCAGGTTAACTTGCCACATGTTGCATGTTAAGTTTTCAGTTCATTTCATTTTAGGTATTTTCGTTACAGTAATATAAAAAGAACTATTTCTAGAGGCTAAAATTTAAAAAATCAGGAAGTTGCCACATGTTGCAAATTAAAAAATGTTGCAATAAAATTAAATACTCAATACCAAGAATTATTGAATGCTAAAACTTTAATTTTTGTGATAGTTTTTAAGAAATTTCGAGTGCAACATTATGTTGCATAAACAATATTTCATATAAAATTGTTGCTAATTTATAGCAGAGCTGGAAAAAAATGTAAAAAAAACATTTCTAAAGACAAACAACTATTTCTCGTAATTTCAGGAGTTTTTCAAAGAAACGTTAAAGAAATTAAGCTTTACAGGGTGTTTAAACGAAAATTTTTGAACGATTTTTTTTATTGAATTACAATAACTTAAGAAAAATTTAAATTATGCATTTGCATTACTATCTATTAAATCTAGTAAGGCTTCTTTACATGGTTGCTGCGTTGCATATTTGTTGCCAATTTTCATTTATTATCTGCCACCAGTATATGCTAGTACAACTGACTGTTTGTTTTGTAGTTTTAATTACAATTTAAAATGCAATTCCATAAATTTTATAAACACATTGACGATGTAAGTTAAGCCTTCTTTCATTCCCTCTTGCCGTTCCATTTCTTGCCGTCTTCTTCATTTTTTTTTTGTGCTGAAACATTTTCGTAAGCACTTTGGGTGGGCCTTTGAAGAGAATATCAAAGATTATTTCAAGTATATCGCCAAAACCTTCCAAGGAAAATGTTAACAAGGGCTCAAAAACAGCAAAACTTAAAGTACATTTATATGTCCATCCATCGCCTTGTTTGTATGCTGCAAATGGAGAAAGAGAAATAGCCAGCGCCTGCCAAGGAAGTTAAACTGACAAACAAACAAACGAACGAACGAACATATGTACAAATATCAATAGCAGTGGTGGCAGACACAACACCATACCCTAACACCTTTTACACATTGTAGCCTTTAAATGGCAAAGATGGTGATGTTGGTGGCAGTAGTAGTGGTGATGGTGGTGTTGGTATTGGTCTTGATGGTAACGGTGGCATTGAAGTTCGTTTATAAGCAATACTTATAATATAAATCCAACAGAACATAACGTAACGAAGTTAAAATTATATGCAAAATATCATCAAACAAAAAATATTGAAATGCTGAAACAACAGCAACAACAACAATAGCAGCAGCATTAAATGTAACCATTTACGGTTGATTTTCCCAACAAAAAAAAAAACACACTTGAACTCATACGTAGAACTTTTGTATAACACACCACATACTCACTCTCGCACTTAGTTGCTACATGTTAAATAAATATAATAACATCACCAGCAACAACATTACCAGCAGCAACGACAACAACAGCAATAGCAACAGCAACTTGATACATATTTAGTTTAGTTTGAAAACTCGTTGCTTGTTATAGAACATCAACGTTCGGCCTCCTCATCCTCATCCTCATCGTCATCCTCATCATCAGCATCATCATCCTCATCAGTAACATCATATTGCAGCAATTTCAACATCTTCAACGTCCAAATGCGTTTTTTGGTTTTAATATTGAACACTTACATACGTATCCATACCTCTCATACATACATACACCCATACATATACAAACAGACATACATAACTATCCTTATAAGTGGCAAGCAAAGCAAAGTCACCGTGTATTTATACTTAGTCTTATAACCTCATTTGCTTGAGATTCATTGTTGCTGTTGCTGTAGTTGTTAGTGTTGCTGTTTGTTTGTCTGTTTGTTTGTTAAGAAGTTTTCTGTGGACCCGCTTTCGAATTCCACCTAATCTTATTCGTTGAATTCATTCGTAATCTCATTAAATTTACATATTAATCAAGGGATTTTAATTACACTTACACTCTTTATGCATACATTCATACACAAACATACACACACACATACATACAAATATAATATTGTGGCAGCAACAGCAGCAGCAAACAGAAACAGCAATAATATCACCATCAACGTCTTCGAAAACGAAACAAGCAAAGCCAAGCAAAACAGCAATGACACCAAGAAAGCATACGTTATTTATTTTCATTTCCAAATAACACTTAAGACTTGATGAACGGGGCAAAATGTAATTGCATCAACACTAAAATGTACAATTTTCGATACAATACATAGTCATATATGACAGCATACTATTGATTGGCTTATATTTTTATATTTTTTCGAAAAATTGAATAATCTGCTCGATATTC
>QOCX01001342.1:27005-37357 GCA_005959815.1 Sarcophaga bullata | reverse complement strand
AAATAAATTCAACTGCAAGTTAAACTTTACTTAACGTTAAATTGGCTGCTTTCTGAACACCCCACGAACTGCAGATAACGCTTGATGCAATTAGGTTGAGCTCAATGAACTTCTAGCCTAAGTAGGATATGTTAGAGTCAAAAACACTAACTATTGCTTTACAAAGCTGGATACTACAAAATCTTTCAGAACACCTAGACACTGACTCGAAGTTGAATGGGTGAATTGGTTATTGTGTGCACATCAACAAATTCGATATCAGAAGCTTATATAGACCCCCGAATCATTTTGGGGTGATCTGGATGGAAGTCGAAGTATTCACTGAACGTTGTGGCAATATATTCCGACAGTATACGACGACCAAGCAATATATCGACGTTCAAACTTGCGCACGGCGTCTATTTTGTTGAGGAGTAGCGGATTATTCGAAGAACTCTAGTTTTTAAGATAAGCAAGATATTATGTTGTTGGCACGTTTAAGCCCAGACTGGGTACTGACAGAAAAATCCCTAAAATTTTCTGCTCATAGAGAAATTTTTACACCCAACCAGGGACATAAAGTGCAATACATCAGTAAACAATTGGTCAGAATAGAGGCCTAATTTTTAATAATTTAAAATTAATTTGAGAATACAATTTCCAGTACATGGTACACTATGTTTGCTTACAATTCTGTTCCTTTTTTTTTGCTTAATAATGCCGATACAGGCCATTGTGCGTATAATGCTGCTTGCAAACAAGTTATTATTTGCTTAGTGGCTGCAAGGTGAGATAAGATTAAGAAGAAAATAAGTTTTTACAAGTTTGGCTAAACTTATTTCCTTTTCTCTCTCTCCCTCCTCTCTTGTCTCGTCTTCCTTTGCTCACGTTTTTTTCGTTTTCCGTGCTTTTTTTTCACTGCTTTTCTTCTGTATTTGTTCAATATTACGTTTTACGTTTGTTTTTTCACTTATTTTCTCTTTTTTTTCTTCTTTTTTTTTGTTTTGTTCGTTTTTCTTAAATAAGTTTTTATTCTCATTTTTTTATGCACAGTTTTTGTATTTTTCTTTGGACTAAAAAGAATTTTTTTTCTCTTCGTCTTTCACTTTTTTTAAAAAATTTCTCTTCGACTTGAAGTTGCTTGGGTGTTAGACGTTAAGCCACTTTTTTTTTAGACATTTTCATTTCGGTATTGTTGTTGGTTGTAGTATTTTGGGTATTTCTTTTGAAAGTCAAGACAAGTTGTGTGGCATTATTTTGCTTAAACGTGAGAGTCCCAAAAAAAAAATCTTTTAAAAATTCATGAACAAATAAACGAAAACGAAAGAAAAAAATTCTTTTTTTTTTGTTTTAAATTTTGAATTTTATAATCAACAACAACAGCAACAATAACAACAAATATATGGAGATATGCTATGGCTATGGCTATGGCTACGGTGAGTTTAAACATTTCTTTGGTCGTTTAATTATGCATTTTTTAATCAACATTTTACTTTTCCTGTCGTATTTTTTGTTGTTTTTTTTTGTTTTTTTTTTGTCCATTCTAAGAGCAAAACTTTACAATTAGAATTTGCTTTCACTTGAACATTCCTTCTTCCTTGTTTTGTTTTTTTCCAACTGCTTTCATTCATGTGAAGTCAAGTACTCTCGTTTGTATGATGAATGTGTGGTATTTCTCTCATACTTTCGTTTTCTAAAATAAACGAAGAATAAGAATTTTAATTCAATTAAAATTAAAAACGAAACGAAATTAATTAAAAGTTTTCTTTTTTTTTTTTTTGCAAAGCGCATTAGTTTAATAGAATTTCGAAATGTTAATTATGGCTATGGGGATTTGAAAGTTATTCACTTGAATTCATTGTGAATCTTTCAATATAGAGGATATAAGAGTTCCTCAGACTATCTACTTAATTGGGTAGTAACAACCTGTCATCGGATTTCAATCTGCTTTAACACATCCTTCCAGGCACATGTATTTTTGCGAACTTCGCTATTGATGGTACGGCTTCCTCAATTTGGTCCTTCTAACACAGACAAGTTCGTTTCCTACGCCGACTTACATACATGCATACATCCGTACATACATACATACATACATACATACATACATACATACATACATACATACACACATACAATATATACATACACAATATACAACTATACATACATACTTACATACATATAAACATACATACATACATACAAGCAGCTATAAAAGCGGAGGAACGAAGGATTTGCATGCACAAATGGCAGTCATGATGGGAAACAGTTTAAAGGGAAGATGGAACATTTCGCTTGTACCTTGGATGGAAACAATCACTGCGCGCTGAATTATTATGTGACGTAGTTCCTAACTGGTCATGGATGCTTTAGGAAGTAAATTGCACAGATTTGGACATGATAATTCCCCTATTTGTTCAAATTGTGTAAGATGAGGAGGAAGAAGTTATGAATTCTAGGATTCTATGGATCCAATACAGCCCGAGAGTGGCTGAAGCCATGCTGGAACTCCGAAGATTGGGGAGAACGAAGGCGAAATTTAAATTTTAAAATTAGCGCGATAAAGCTTAAAGCTAACCAGCCCTCCGCGAAGTAATACCTTACGGCAGTCCCGCGGGAGAGAAGTGGTTGAAGGTGTGTAGGGGTGGGTTTAGTAAATAGGCACCAGTGAGTTGAATCGTGCACTCTTCTGTTGGAACAAAAGTGTCTTTCGAAGATTCCCACCTTCGGCTCAAGACAAAAAAACCTTCCAATACATCCATACATAAATACATTCTTGCATACATACATACATACATACATACATACACACATTACATACATACATACATACATACATACATACATACATACATCATACCATACATACATAACATACAACATACATACAAAACATAATTTGCCATTCCAAAACCTTCAAGTCAGGCTTAAGACATAGGTTCTCACATCACTTATGCTGTTTGTTCTAATTTTATACATGAGCGGCGGGATCAACATTTCAAAATTGACTCCGAGCAACAGATTTTTTGAGAAACTTTTCAAAGCCAGTTTTTATTTTACTCCCAGAGTTTATACCAGAAATCTGTTGAGAGCAAGTTGCCTAAGAAATGTTTTTCATATTTCGGTTTTGTTGGAAATGTCTAACCTGGCTGTTTGAACCAAGGCCTGATGTCTAAATAAGCAACACATGCCCCCACTAGACTTTCTAGAAGAAATTATAAAAAAAAATGAAAGTGATATAATGGGATACAGAAAGAACATACATAAAGATGTGTGAAGTGAATATTGCCACGAAGTCTCCGTCCTTAGGAGAACTGAGCAAGAATATTGCAAAGCCAGAATTCTACTTGTTCTGTATATAGGAAATCAAAGCAAACTAATTACCGAATGCAGATAGAAAAATTGGCTTCTTTGAATTTTTGTAACTACCTTTACCATTAACAGCCCATTGTGCATCCTGAGCATGATGAATTTCAAACGCTTGCATTTAATCATTGAACTTAAATGCAACCTGAAATCAATAGGATTTCGTTTTTCATTCAATTTATTTTTTGTTTATTTAGTTGTTACTGCCAAAAACAAGAAAAAGAATACAAAGAAGTGAACAAAAACATAGGATTTTAAGCACCAATGCCAACGAAGAGAACAGAAAATTTTTTCTTTTTTTTTTTGCTGCTCTTGGCCATTACAAATGAAACGAGATGGAGCCGCAAATAAGTTGGTGAAAAAAGAAAAATAAAAATAAAGCAGGAGAACAAGAGAAAGAAAAATTCTGTAATAAATTTTAAAACGTTGCCGTGGGTAACAACCAATAGAAGAAATGAAAAAAAAAACTAGAAAATTGTAGTAAAAATACTTTGAAACTATTTGCGAAGCGTGGATAAGAGGCCTGATGCTGAAACACAGGCAGTTGCTGTTGTTGCAGCGGAAGCTAAACTTCGTGTTAATTTATCATTTTTGCTGATGTTGGAAAGGATTTTTTCTCATTCATTCATTCTACTTTTGCTACTGCTCTTCTGCTGTTTTTATTTATTCAAGTAAATGCGTTTGTATGTGTATGAGTGTATGTATGTGTTTGTGAATGTAAGTGTAAATAAGTTTGTCTATTTTAATGGAAATGTTGTTCTCGCAGTTGCATTTGGTTGCCGTTTTTTGTAAGGATTTTCGGTTTGAAAAAAAAATTATTTGCAACTATACATGCCAACAACAGTAACAACAACAACAACAACAAAACAACAAGTTTTTTTGTTTTTGTTTTAAACACTACAATTTATGATTATGATGATTATTATTTTATTGTGGTGAATATTGTGTTGGTATGGTACAGCTTTTACTCTGAGGTTTTTATGGTATTGGTTAGCTATGCTGGCTGGCTGACTGGCATAAGTAACGCCAATGGCAACAACCATTCTCTATAAAAAGCTTAATAAAACCAAACTACATCACTACCCTGCTTTCTGCTGTTGTTATACATTCTAGGCTAAAGTTTTATTTTCACATGCAACAGCAAAAATACGATTTTTTTTTTGCTTTTAATTCTTTCGGATTTACTATGTATGTGTTCGCATATGTGTATGTGTATTTAATAATGCGAGTGCAATAGTGTTTCATTATGATTTAAAATCTCTTTATCTGACTCTCTAAAGGATTAAAATGTTAAACTGTGCAGATTTTTTGTTTTTTTTTTTGGTTTTTTTTTTCTGGTGTTACATTATGTATGCCTCAGTGTAGACTACTTAATGAAGAATCCATGTTGGTTTATGCTACTATGGTAGTATTTTAATAGCAAACTTATGCCCCAAATAGTAGATTAAATGAAAATGCGCTTAAAATATTGTTTAAATAGATAATTCGCAAATAATTAGCACAGAAAATAGAGAAAATTAGCAAATTTTGGAACTCTTTTATAATTTCAACAGAAAATTTCTGAAAACTCAGTGTAACTGCAAACCCTCAGAGTTATTTTCAATATTAAAAAACAATTTGACGACTTTTTCCCATACGCTGACGTCCTCATATGTATGACAGGAATCATATCCATATTAACTGCCCAAAATTAGAACGCAATTGAAGACTTTTTCCATTACCCCACTTGAGAGCCTATGGTTTCCATAGAGCATTTCTTTCTTGTTCCGGTTTCTTTAATCTTTTTATTGTTCCAGCTAAGCAAGTGTTTGGTTTGCTGTAGCAAGGATTGAGGATTATCCCTTAAAATTATCCTTTGAATACATTGATCTCGTAAAGTTTTATTTTGTACACTCACTGATATACCTTACCTTCAGTCTGGACTACGACCTAGCTTCTCATATCACTTATGTACATAAGTGATAGGGGCAGATAGGTTGTAATCCTTACTAAAGGATTGTAATAGCAATTAAGTAAGTAAGTAATTACTGGGTTACCCTAGACAGATTACGTGCAGCGCAATAGATCGTAAGGTTGCTGAACCTATAAACGGCGTTATTAATAGTAACGGAGTGAGTGAGCAGAAACGCTGCAATGGCATTAAGCAAGATTATTTCAACAGTTTGATATAAAAAATACGCAACGTTGAACCAACGAAAAAAGTAAGAACATAAATTAAAACAGAGACTTACAAATACCGTAATCAAGACAGAGGATTACCCAAAGAGGGCAGAAGTTTCCTTTGCTTCCGTTTTGTTGTTTTGCATTGTTATGCGCTACTTAATTGATAGCGTTTGTTGATTTATTTCATTCTCTCTCTCTCTCTTCTCTCTTCTCTATTGTTTCTCTCCCTTCTTTTTTCTGCTTTTAATCTTACTTATGTATTGGTGAAGAGTTGTATTTGTGTTTGTTATTGTATTTAAATTTTGTATTGCTTTTCTTCCTATATTTTCGATTTTGTTTTCCCGCCCTTTTTTTTGGAGCCAAGTTGAAACCACAAAATCTACAAGAAAACTTTGAATACAACAACACAACAAAAACTATAACTCGTAAACTATGGAAGAGGTGTTTAAGAATTTACAACAAAATTTTGTTGGTTTTTGCGAATTTTTTTGTTCTTCTTACTTTGTCTCAGAGATGAAATCAAAACGGAATTTGAAAAAATACTTCCTATAAATGATAAAAACAGGAATTAATTAAATTTACAATTTTGTAGAGTAAAGAAACATTAATTAGAAGAAGGTTTTTTAAATGAAGTAATAGCCAGGGACTTAGCTAGTTTTATAAGCTCTCAGCGATGACTGAGAAACTTATCACCTTAAGCCTGAGAAGATTATGCGAAGAGAAAGTTCTTCTCTATCTCTCTCTATCTCTCTATCTCTTTCTCTCTTTCTCTCTCTCTCTCTCTCTCTCTCTCTCTCTCTCTCTTTCTCTCTATGTTAAGATAGTAGTAGGTAAGAAAGCGTCGTAGTGTACTAGCTAGTGTCATGGCTTACTAGATGAGAAACTGTTTTGCCACCATAAGTATTTTTTCTTATTTCGTTTTGATGTCTGATCTGGGTTACATCTAATAAACTACCTACTAGGCTACTGAGACTTCGATAATCAAATGCTTTTTAATATTGTTTAGCGTATTTATGGCATATCGGTTCTCATTATAAATTAATTTCTAGGTATTCTAACCGAAACAATTATTTGCACTTGGCCTGGAGTTGTTAAAAACAACGTTCAATACAGCGAGGCTCTATACAATCTATGTATGTATGTATGTATGTATGTATGTATGCGTTGCGTTAAAGTGTTGTAGTTTATTATCAATTGCTCTTTATTTAACAATATTCTCCCTCTTTGTCTCTCTCTCTCTTTCAAATCCCATCTCTCGGGACATTGAAAAAACTTTAAGCAGCAGTTTTCTTGTTCTTCTTCTCCTCCTTTTTCTGTGTTGTGTTGCATTCATTTATAATGCAGTCGAGTGTTAAGCTGCAAGGCAGTGACATTTTTTTTTAATACAAAATTTCAACAAAAAATTAAAAAAGAAAGAGAGAGAGGGCGAGAGTAAGAAACGTTATATTTTTTCTATTGCAATATGTATTACTATATGTATAAATGTGTGCGTGTGTGTGTGTAAGTGTTTGTTAAATGCGTTTTAGTGTGTGTGTGAATAGTTTTTCTAGTTGATCGCAACATACTTTTCTCATGTCACATTTGTGTCGCAAACAGGAAGAGCCCCCAGAAGCAACACATTTTTTTTTTGTAACGAGCAACAACAGCGGGGAGACAACGAAATATCATTCGTATTTTACGGCAAATGGTATAACAAAACAACAACAGCAACAACAACGACATTGACAAAATACAACAATAATAATAACAATAATAGCACAACAACAAAGTTGTTTCGCTAGTTTCAAAACGGAAGCGGAAATCAGTAACAAAATGTGCCAAGGACAGTTGCATAAATTTCTCTTACTCATGTTGTTGTATTATGTGTGTGTATGTATGTATGTATGTGTATTAAGAATTATTTTATTTTTGTTTTGTTTTGTGTAGGAACAAAATTATAAAAAAAATTGTCTAGTTTTTCATGCACAACCAGAAATGAAAAACAAATCGTCAAATGGAACCAGGATTAAACGCAATAAAAATTCAAGGTTTCCTCTAACAAAAGCTCAGTTGGAGTATTGTTCCCGTTTTTTTTTTTCTGGCACACAGAGAAATAAATACTAAACATGGTGAAGCATAGAGACAAGGATATGATTAAAGAAGAGAGAAAACTGTTAAGCAACATGACAGCTCAGACAGCAGGGTGTACGCACAATAGCTGACTAAAGATTTTATAAAAACAATCATGAAAACAAAACAGTTTCATGGAAAGTTTTTGATTTAAATGTTGGAAATAGAATTTCAGTTTTACTTTCAATTTTTTTTTTTAATATTTTTTTATCACAAAACAAAGTCTATCCGAACTGCGAGTACAGCTCCATACATACAGCATTACAATCCTTCAATCAGGATTACAACCTAACTTCTCACATCAAACATGTTGCGTGTGTTAATTTTATACATGAATGGCGGGGCCTACATCTTAAAGACGGCTCCGAACGACAAGTTTTTGAGAATCTTTTCAAAGCAATTTTATTTACTCACAGAGTATCTTATGACAACAGACTCTCATACAACCTAGCTTCTCACACCATCTATATATGTTGCGTGTGTTAATTTAATACATGAGTGGCGGAACCGACAGTTTAAAGTCTATTTCCAACGACAGATTTTGAGAAACTTTTCAAAGTTTTTGCCAGAAATCTGCTGGAGAGGCAATCGGCCGAAGAAATATTTTTTCTTACTTTCATTTTGCTGGGCATGTTTTACTAGGGTTTGAACTGTGGTTCACATCTAATAATACAACACACCTCCTACTAAACTACGGCGAATTTTTAACCATTTAGTGTTTTAAATATAACACGGTATAGTGTGTAACGTGTAGGGCTTGTGAGTTCAAATTTCTACCAGAGAATTAATTACCCCACACGCAACTTCTTTTTTTCCTTACTTCTCGGATATTTACACAATACACTGCATGAGCAGAGAGATCTCCTAACAGAAAACTAATTAAACCGTTAAAAAGAAGGTAACCATACAAGCTGCCACAAGGCCAAATGCAAAGCGTCAACCAATAAAAATACGACAAAACTTTTAATGATGCCCGTTAAGCATTTAAAAAAATATTAAAAAAAAATCTCCTATAATCCCCCATGAAATCCAATCAAACCCCAATTGCTAGCTAATTTCACAAGCTTATTAAGCAAATTTTTCTCATCATAACAACACTTGCAGGCAAAAAAAAAAAAGGAAAAAAAATCGGCCAGAAAAAGGTTACAAAAGATTGCAAAAAGTATTTGGCGAAAAAACCGAATTAAACGGCCACAACAAAATTTGGCGATTACTTTGTCATGTTTTTCTTTTTCTTACTTCTTCTTTTTTGGTTTTTCTTTACATTCTACTATTCGTTCTTTGGTCCTTTATGTTCCTACACCTAACCAATCCATCGAGGCTGTGTATTTAAAAGGCTTTCGCTATAGGTTTCATCAAAATTTTTGAAAAAAAGCATAAAAAGTGACTTTGAAATTGGTCCGTCTTGGTGGCACTGAACTGACAGCTTAACCAACAACTTCTGCAAATCTCACTTCCGCTCAGTTTTGATTGCCATCATGTCTGTCCTGTGCTTTTAAACCACAAACCAAAAAAAAATTTTTTTTTTGTTTTCCCTGTTGCAACATTTTATTTTTACGGCATGTCAAGTTACCTAGTTTTCATTTGTTTTGTTTTTTTTTTTGTTTTGTTTCTTTATGTGACCCTCTTCATACAATTGTAGGTTGTATAAGTGTACCAAAAGAAAAAAAAATTGAACTTAAAAATGTGGCACTAGGATTAGAGGAGATCTTCAAGGCTGTACCCTTTTATGCCTTGACGGTTTGGAGAAGATTTATCAACGTAAAGTTTGAGAGAAGATTTCATCAAATATAAGATGAAAAATGATTGTTACAAACAAAAGAAAATAAAGAAAAATTAATATCTACGCTTGTAATTTAAGAATTTTCTTTTTTTTAAAATATACGATGCTTCTAACGTTCCTACCTGGGTTAAAGCCAAATAGCCACAAGCTGCCAACAGACCCTTTAAAATCCTCTGCTTGGAGAGTTTGAGTTTATGTGACCTTAAATACGTTGTTTTCATCCTTAGGCAATCATCGGTGTTGATAGCTAATAATGGCACATTTACCACCTCTACATTTCTTGCTTAAAATGACAGGCTTTGGACTAGCCCTTTTTAAACCATTTTTCAAGAGTTTTATGTCTTCGCTATAATTGTTTATGAACTTGGCAGTCTAAACTGTGGACTCACATCTAATAAGCCAATACTAGACTACGGGATTCTCCTACCGTAAAATGGAGGGTACTAACCATTACTCATCAATAAACTTTTTTTACGAATAACTTCCACTGAAACGAAGGATTTTCTGGGAAACTTTTAAAACGCTGAGTTCCATTATTGAGTTGTGCTGTTTGTGTGATTGAGGTGTTGATAATTGGGAGTAAGGCTGACAGAAACATTTTTTTTAATATTTCTTTATGGTTAATGTACTGAAGCTAAGGATTTGAACCCTGGGCCAAAAACAAGGCCAGTACAATACCTAACTAGACTACGCTGCTCTTTGCGGGCTATGATCAAGGCATTACAATAAGGACGAAAGCATTGAACTGGTGAGAAGAGATACATCACGCCCCTGATTCGATTAGTTCTTCATGGATATTATTATCCTCTTTGAGCTGCTTTAATGCAAATACGGGTATTCACTGCCTACAACTTCGCTCTTTGAAGGTGGTAATTAAGAAGTAAAGATCTTGATTTCCATAATAACACCCGACTCCGAACGACAGACTTTTGAGAAACTTTTCATGGCA
>QOCX01001342.1:14542-26884 GCA_005959815.1 Sarcophaga bullata | reverse complement strand
GATACAAAAATAAGCCTAACCAAGGGAAGTTCGATATCACATAGCCACTCTTGCTATCGATAAATAAATAAAACGTTCGGTTCGAGATATCTGAGCCAGCGATTGGACTATGAGGTCTCGTCTAATAATCCAACACTACCAGACTTCGGTGTCCCCCTTAAGGAGTTTGGATTATTTTGTGATCAAATATACTTTCATTCCAAAGATTTCCAAGCAGTTTTTTCTCTTTCCTTTCTAACTTCTTCTTCTCTCTTCTAAGCTAAACTTTGGATACTAATGTATTCCTTTATGTTTCTTTTCATTAATTTTTCCAAACATTTTCTATACTTTCTAGAGTTTCAATTTGTGGATGAGATACCGAGATTTGAATTAAAACCTTCATTTCCATAGAACCATGGCCAAGATAGGCTTAGCAATATGAATTCAATTCATCACGAGCATTGTATGAAGTAATGTTCTTGAAATAATGAAAAAATAAGTTTCTTTAAAGAGAAAAAAAAAAAAATCGCGCGGAGTAAACAAATTTAATTCCTTTTCTTCGTCTTTTTGTTCGTTTTTCTTTCTTTCTTTTCAATTTATAAAGAATTTTAGCAAAAAATTTTTTTTTTCTTGTCGGCATTTTACAAATTTTTTGCCCGCATCGCACAAGAATGAAAAATGCAAAGGAAAATTACACAGCACATTCCATATGCGTGTCTATTGAATAATTCTTTTTAATTTGTTCTCACACGCATCTTATCTTCTGCTAGGTTGGCCTTCCCTTTTTTCTCTCTTCATTCTTTTTTTTTTTTTTGGTTTTTTCTGGTACCCAATTCTGTTTCCATCTGCTCTCGTATTGCTTTTGTGTATGTGAATTTGCATTTGCAATGATTCAATAATTCGTTTGCTTTTGTCTACGACTGTCAACACCAATACAGCACAATGGAATTGTTAATGGAAATCGAATGTTTATTTGCTTCGGTGTTGGGTGTTTCAAGTGTGCCACGTAGAGTATTTCATGTTTGAGTTTCGTTTTTCATATTCACCTACTTTTGGCTGGGGGATTACAAACTTTCTTCTCTTACCACTGATGTTGTTTGTGTTAATTTTATACATAGGATTGGTGGGGATCCCTACAGTTTAAAAATCTTCATTACGATATGACGGATTTTTTCCATGGAAACCTTCAGTGGCAATTTTCTGTATTTACTCTCAGGTTTTTTGACAGAAATCTGTGGGAGAAGGACGCTGGAAGGAAATATTTTTTAGCATATTTTTGCTGTTCATGTCTGAGCTGGAGTTGAACCGAACGCTTCATGTCTTAAAAATGATAACAAGGCACCTACTAGGAACTATGGCGACTTGATACTTTGAAGTTATGTGAGTAAACATTGTTAACGATTAGAAAACATGTGATATCTGTGATGATACTCAAAGGAATAG
This sequence comes from Sarcophaga bullata, assembly GCA_005959815.1. NCBI lineage: Eukaryota > Metazoa > Arthropoda > Insecta > Diptera > Sarcophagidae > Sarcophaga > Sarcophaga bullata. The sequence goes on along the minus strand of QOCX01001342.1, from coordinate 25,462 downwards.
CTTAAGTGGCCAAGGCACTATCGGCCTCAGATTCTTCCGTACGTTGGTAAAAATGGAAATAGCAGAGCTATTAATCTCCGATTTGATTCTCTTCAGTTGCGCATAAGAGGATATAAAAGTTCTGTGATGGAATCTCTAAAATCACTCAACGTCTCTTCACCATGGTTGCTTATCTAGCCATCAGCACAGTGAGAATTTTTGAGAATTGTTGAGATTGAGAGTTGCAGAGAAAAACTTAGAAGTCAGTCTTAGTTGCACAGAAATTCCTTTCATTTTACAAAATAAGTTGTTTGTTGTCCTGTAGAGATAATAAAGTACCACGTCCATAAGAAATATATTTCTGTCCTTAGAAATAAGCGTTGTAGAGAAAAAACTTTAGACGCTTTGTGGCGCCCGAAGTTGCTTCCATTTTACTAGGTAAGTTGCTTCTTTTGGTGAGCGACCAGATGATGCCCTCAGTCTATGTAGGGCTTTCCTAAACTGTCTTCATCAATCGTGTTATAAAGGGTTTCCTTATGATGCATACCTCTGTTCTATTGCCTTCATGACTTTTGTTTGGTATTATGAAGGATATCTACAAGCCTAGTATATTAAAGCAGTTTGGCCAACAACATCTCTGCTCACTACTCATGAGTATTCCACGCTTTGAGGCCTTTTGTCTTTGCAGATTTCACTCAACAACGGATAGCGAATTTACGGATTGTAACGCCGTTAAACATTTCGATCCTCACGCAATCCTCAGCAATAACCAAATCGCCAACAATATATAGAACTGAAGTTCATAGCAAAGACGTCTTCGACATTTCCATTCTGAAATTCTCCTTTGAAGACAATGTAACTCCATGCCCTGATCTGCTCTAATAACTAGGAGTGATAGGTTGTGAACACCATTGACTTTACATCGGCCGTTAGGTTAGGTTAGGTTAGAGTGGAACTTTGATACCAAAAGCTCATTGAGCACGCATATCGGGCCGTTGTAACGCCACAGGTCAGTGCATTCTCTGACAGACGAATTCCTCCAAACTAGGGAGGAAAAAGTTGGTCAGCGCAAGGGCTGCCCATTTAAAGCATGACTTACACCACGCTGAAACCAGCCAGAAAGTTTGCTAAACGATGCTTTATCCTTGATTCAATGGACGATAGCTCATCAAGCTGACTAGGATTGGAGAAGCCAAATAACCTCACAGAGAATATACATTGACAAAGAAAGAGGGATCAAACATCTCTCTTTCTCAGCGGATCTGTAACACGAGCAGAATGTTACATAGGAGCTGCATTTTTCCGGGTGTGTCTTGCCCTAACCAATGACCTGTAAGCATGGCCACTGTGGATCGAGATGATGTGCGAGCAAGTTACATCGATGGTAGTTGAAAATGTAATTAAAAACGGACTTATTGAGTCCATACAGCATTGACTGGACTTGAACATAAATTGTGTTTGAACTTCAGTTTGTTTTCTCACAGGCTATCATACTTTATCTGACATCTCCCATTCATGTTCTGGTTTCGTACCAGAGGTGCGTGAAAGTGTAGCAGAATCGCTTGCTTAGTATCAAGAGAACTGCTTCCCTAGGCTTAATTCATATTTGAAAACTAAAACTCGACACTAGAAGATCCTTTTTGTTTTACTTCAGTTTGTGGATTGAAATGAAAGGGTAAAAGAAGAAAAGAAAAACGACAAACTAGATACGAGAGAAAAATATGACATTTTCTCAGCATGTACTAACTTAATAAAATAATAAGCGATTACTTGCTGCCAAACTCAACAACAGTAGCAACAACAACAAAGGCTTACTGCACACAGAAAGCTATCGAAGAGAGAAAGAGAGAGCGCAAAAGGCCATTACATGAGCATGAGTAAGTACCATATAACAGCCAATGTTTGCTTATGCCTTTCAGGATTTGTTGTGTTCTCTCCCCTTTTCTTCAACTCTGTGGTGGGTATTGGTGTCAACATGTCGGTAAATTTTTTCCTTTTTCTTTAAAAAAATACGAATTTTATTTCATAAAAAAAAAATACAAATAAAGTACGTATGTATGCATGTGAATGAGTGTTATAGGAAAAGTGTCACTATCACTAGTGTGTACTCGTTTTAGTCAGTGTGTGTGCGTATGTGTATAGATGAACAGGAAAGCGTGAGAAAATGTTTTTCTTCTTTTATTTATTTTTTTTATACAAAAAAAGGGGTTACTCTTGTGTTACCCCAGTTGCCTTGCCATTTCCTCAATTCCTTGTATTTATTTTTGTTGTAAAATATATGAAGAGAATATCTTTAAGCAGGAACTGAACACCGAAGTAATACTACCACAGAGAACATTTGCAACACATTTGGGAAATCATATCAAATAGTGGAGTAAAATATGAGATTTTCCCCCTTTGCAGGAAAGACAGAGGCAACCAAATATTGAAAATATTAAAAAAAAAAGAAATTTCGATTATTTTGCGAATTTAAAATTTTGAAAATAAAATTTATTTCGCATGTCTCTTTCTCATCTTTCTGTCGTCGGGTATTTCATTAAGAGCTACCTATTGTATGAGATATCATAGTCAATTTTTATTCGTTGGAACGACATCGATGGTGAAACAACGTCATTCAAAAGTTTGCCATGGCTTCCCTGGTGACATTTTTTTTATCTCTTTGTGTGTGGTCTTTAGATGCTGAAGCGTTCTAAAGCGGCCACGAATTCCTTGGGTAGAGCTTGCCTGAATTGTATAACTTTCCATAACTCCAGCGTATAGAATCGATTGAATTTAATCTATGTTTCGGTGTTTTTTGCAATAACAGTGGGCGTCAAAAGAAACTGTACATTAAAAAAAATATTTATATTGACAAATTACAGTTATTTTTATTTTAGAATTTTTTCATAGCCAGTTTTTAAATTGAAAAAAAAAAAAAAAAAAAAAAAAAAACCCAATATTGTCAATTTTTTCGGTACTCTCCATAAGTGGTAAAGTGGTTGATTTTGGTGATGTTAGAATTTTATCCATAGTGTACAATTACTTTTGACTTTCACTGACTTGTGACATCCAGAATAACAAAAATTTGATCAAATCGCGCGACCTTAGTAGCCAGTTTACATTACCTCTGCATGATATGGACTCTGCTCTCAAATCGCCTGTACAGATAATTCATGTAACTTGGGCTTTGTGGCACGTAACGCTATTAAATTAAAATTACATGCCTTTAGTATCCAAACCATCCAATTCGGATCGAAAAAGTTGGAAATCATCGATCAATAGTGCTTGGCGGTAACAGTGTTGGCCTGATAAACATCGTTCTCAAAGAAATATAAACCGATGATGACACCAGTTCCAAAATCCACATGAAACACTAACCTTTTTGGAAAGCATTGGATGCTGTCTCATCTCTTGTGAATTAGTATCGTTTAAAATTTGATAATTTTGTTTCTCCACGCACTTTAATTCTTCGAGAAGTGGGCCTCATTGTCAATATGATTTACGATAACAATTAGATTCAGAGTTGCAGAGTCAGCGAATACACGTCATTGGTTCACGTCTATCCATCTATGGTGTTTTGACAAAACATATGGAATAAATGGCAATTGACAGATGTAGCATCAAAAAGATTGCAGCTATCAACTGTCATGTCTCGAAGGTTCCTGTTGGAAAGACCAATTTGTTCTAAAGAACTGCGAATTAAAAAGCAGATTACGAAGGTTAAGGAATATCCTGCGGAAATTGAACGAAATTGGATCTTTACTCATATGAGGGAAGCCCTTCTAAAGCCACTAGTATAATAAAATTCCTAACAATCTTACTCTTACTTAACTGATCATTACAATCCTTTAGTCCGGATTACGACCTAGACTCCTACAAAACGTATGTTGTGTGTGATAATTTAATACATGAGTGGTGGGACTACAGTTTAATGTCGCCTTCCAAAGACAGATGGTTTGAGAAACTTTTCATGGCAATTTCATTTTGTTTTTGCCAGAAATACACCGAGATTAAGTAGACGAAGAAATTTTTGGCTCATATCGTTCTAGATATCTGGACTGGGGTTTGAATCATGGCCTCACGTCTAGTAAGCCAATTTACTACCTACTACTACAGCGATGAAATATCATCGACATTTTTTTCAGTCCTTTGAAAGTCCTAATGATGCCATTAGAAGTGGAATACGACATCGTTCAAACAATTACGGCTTCTCTGGGTAAAGCCCATCTGAAACGTCTAATCTTCCAACGCATAAATCAGATTGAATTGAGCGATGGCATGGAATTATTTTACTTTAAGAATTTCTTGATTTGTAACATATTCGCATACATCTATGACTGGAGAAACCCCAGAAGAAGAAGTCTACCGTGATCAGATCGAACGACTTCGTTGGGGAGTTCATATCACTTCCTAGTGAAATGGTCATGCCCTCAAATTGGCAAAAGTTGCGTTGCTCGAAGCTTTGTGCTATTAAAACCACATGTAGTTGGCGTCGAGATCAACCATTTCAGGCCCAAAGAACTAGATAGACAGCAGCCTATAGTGCTCGCCTTTGACAATAAATCGAAAGGCTTCATGCCTTCCATTGTTGTTGTGCATATTATCTCCCCACATTTTGGTGCTGCAGTTTGTTTAACGTATCATGTAGTAATTGCATTGCGTTTAACATAAACTTTAATTGTCTTTAATAAAGTTTGCAATCGAAAATGATAAATGAATCTTATAGAAAAACTTTTCTCCACCCCCCAATGTCCTAAGTCTCAAATTATTATTTGTAATCCTTCTAATCTCATCAGTTAAGATCTACCCTACCATTGTATGCATTCAGCTTTCTTAGCATACGCTCTCTGCTTAAGACATTTATTTTAACTTTAAGAAAATATCACATCAACTCAAATATAACAACAATATGGCGTTGGTATATTCATGGTTGCATAATCATTTTCTTTTACTTTCTGGTTGCTGTGTTCCGTGTGGCATCTTTGTTTGACTGGAGGCCATAACTGAAGCAACAAATAAAATCTCGTGTTATTTTTTTTATTTTGTCTCTTTTGATTTTTTACCTTATTTATCATACATTTGACTCTTGGCGTAAATATTTCCTCACTCCCCTGCCCCTACTACATCTCTGTATTTAAACTTATTACGGGATTTTACATACGCAAACGTTGAAGCATACGTTACGCGCGTAAGCATACTCTGAGCGTCTGTCATACCAATAAAATGCCACACAGAAATTGCCTGCATATGTGTATGACTTTAGAATGGTATTTTCCTACCCCCTTTTTCTGATTTTCATATTTTCCATTTGTTTTCATTTTATCTTCCTTTTCTTTTCTTTTTCTTGTTTTTTCTGTTTGCCTTGCAGGTATTATATGGAACGCAAGATCTTTCAACATTTGTTGGAGTTGAAGTCATTGCAAATCCGCTCAAATAAACTGAACGAAGCAGTGCTGGTTAAGCGTGCCGTAGATGATTATCATAAATCGTGTGCTGCCTTGGGCGGTGAGACAGGCACTCGTTTGCGTCGTTATAATTTCACTGAATATACGTTTAAGAATTTCGAATTGTTCCTTTATGAGACGCTTAAGGCTCTACAGAAACCGGGCACTTATAATTTTCAAAATATCAATGAAGTCTACGAAGAGGTAAGTTCATAACACTCACAGTGTCTGTGTGTGTGAGGTAGTGGTGCGCATTTAATATTGCCACTATTACTGTCATCACTTACCCTCTGCTGTATAAATGAATAAATAAACATGCCTATATATTGCGTATATATTTTGTATAGTGTATGTGTATGTTTTTGTATTTTTTTTATCTGCTTTTAGGCTGAAAGACGTTTAAGTCCTGATTACAATGCATACGAGAAGGCGTTACAGTGTACAACACGTACGCATCGTTGCCTACATGCAGCTCATGCATATACGGGCATACCTTGTGCCGCATACAGTAAGTCAATTGCTTTTGTTACTCACTATCTATTAATCCGTGCTGTTATGTTATGTCAATGTTATGTATTCAGTTAGGCATGCATACAGTTATGCATTCAAGATAGTCCTTCATATTATATTTCATGATAAAATTTTTATTTTAAAATTTATATGCACGAGTGATGGTGTGCTGAATTATTTTTTTTTCTTGTAATTTTTATTGTAAAATGCTTGTGTGTTGTTTGTTAATATGATTTAAAAATAGATTCTCTCCATATGCACAAGTAAATTTGTGTCTACAATCTGGATATGATTCGCGACTATTACCGAGTATCCTTGGGAATAATGATTGTGAGGGAAAATTTTCTAGCGAAGAATCGTTTTACCTATGAACATTGCTCAAGAGCGGATTCTCACTGTAATCTAATATACAATCCACTGGCCTTACAGTGGCGAGCGATTATGGTCACGAAAATAATGCATATCAGCTAACAATGCCAGCCATTTTCTGCAGAATGCCAATAAAGAACAGTCTGCTGTAATATCTCTGAAATGCAAGTCGAGGGTCTAGTCATGCGTCACCCATGCTGAGTGTTTGCCAATTTTATCCATGAGCAGCGGAGCTACGGTTCAAAGTCATTTCCGAATGATAGTTTTTCTTTGAGAAACTCTTTCCATGACAATTTTATTTTTACGCTCTCACAGCTGAGAGGCAGTCGCCGAAGAAATATTTTTTTTTTCGTTTTGTTGGAGATGCGAAGCCAGAGGTTTCAATCAAGGGCTCTCGACTAATATAAACCAACATATACCTACTAGACTACAGAGACTTCAATGAGATATTCTACTGTTAACAATTAACTCTTCCACCAACTTCATTAAGCGATTAAAGAGCGTCAAAATAGACTTCAAGGCCCGGACAAATATGTCAAAATTTGATAAAGTTGATCTAAATGGCAAGGAGGTTGAATGGAATAAAGTGTTTCAGAATTTAAGACACTTGAACATGTCGTTTGGCGTATTAAAAAATAAAGAAATTGCTCTGTTGTTGGCCTCTGCTTGTACGGAATCTATTTTTCCTTGCATTCTGCAAATCTCAAGCCTTACTTGCCTACTTAATAGTTCGGTACAACCCTTAAGTTAGGATTACAACCTACCTTCTCACTTTTATCCATTTTATCCATGGCCGGAGAGACCTAAATGTTATCGTAGACTTCGAACGACAGACTTGGAGAAACTTTTCAGGGTAATTTTATCGACTTTAGAATATTTTCCCAAAGACTGCTGAGAAGAAATATTTTTTCGTATTGCTACGTTTTTACCTTTTTAAAAACGTTTAAGAAATAAATTTCTGTTCAGTCTTAATTAAATTATTCATTCGCACAATTTTGTGTGCCACTGTTCCCAACCTGTTCTAACAACAACAACAATTGCTTTCTTTGTTATTTCTCTGTTTACACCGCTTTGTATAAATAATAACAATTACTAGGCAATTGTTTTACAGATCTTTGTAATGGCTATCTTGAAACCACGATTGCTTTCTTCACACGCAACACGTCTTCACACAAGACTGAACTCTTACTCCGGCTACTGCCTGCTTTGCCTTTTATATAGCGACGTAAACAGTTTGATGAATTCTTGAAAGTTCATGTCTTCGATTTCTTAGAACTCTATAAGATGTAAACATAGTTGTTTACACATTGATTGTTGTTTGCGTATTTTGTTTACGTTTGCCCTTGGCAGTGTTGTTGTTGCCTGTTTGTTTGCTTGTTTATTACTTTTTTACTTTCTGTTGTTGTTGCTAGATTTTTGCTTATTTATTAATCATGTAAACAAGTCCTTTGTTTTGTTTTTTGTAGCTTTGTTTATCATTTTAATGTTAACGAATGTACACCATTTCCATTTTCGTAACAATATTTTGTTTTATTTGAAATGTCCAAGCTAAGGGCGATTCAATGTTGTTTATCTTGTTTTAAAAAGGGTCGTTGTAGAGATTAGTAGGTAGGAAGAGATGTGCACATTGTCTAAATCTAGATTGCGCAGCCCAACACCCCCGATTTGTATAACCTGCCTCAATTTCGTCCGCTGCCACCGATATATTGAACTGTATTTGCTGGGAACAAAAAGTTCTCTATTGGAACCATATAATCACAGGGAACCTATGGAGCAAGTACGATTGATTTGTTTAAATATGAATTGAAAGAAGAACACCTAAGTATCCTAACGTAATACCCCAGTGCAAAAACGATCGTGCAGAGAAGTTATTAAAATTTTAGAAACTGGATGTTGGGAAGCCATGCCTCACTTACCGAATAGTCGATGCCATGTGCTATCTGACTACGTTTTCTTTAAATTGCAGTGGAAGGGTTTGATTGGATGACATCTATAAATCATGTTCCAATATGGACTGAATTCCTTACTGAAATTAAAAGAAATCCTTCATCTTTTGTCTTGGAATCTGCAGGCTAATGCACAGAATAATGAATTTATTTTGTATCCGAGGTTTTGAACTTGTACACTCAAATTTGCTTAAGAAAAATTCAAACAATTCTGTTCACTGGGTATCTAAAGTAAACAATTGAGCTAAATTCCTATGGTTTTAATTTAAATTCCTTTTGGATGTGATCCTAGAAATGCACTTGCAACACAACCATAAAATCTTCAAAACTTTCTCTTCATTAAGCTGGAAATTGCTTCAATAAGTAGTTACAACACTAACACATTATCGCATTGGTCTCTCTCTGTCGCTCTCTCTGTCTTTACGTCTGTATATTCTCCTCCTCCTCCTCCTTCCGCCATTAGTTTTACAGCGTATATAAATAAGATTTACTGTTGCATGTGACATAAAACCAACAAAAATTTGTCTCTCATTCGTATTGTTCTCGTATAATTTGCTACGTGTTTGCTTTCTCTCATCGTTTTTTTTTTGTTTTTAGTTTTCCTTGCGCTATAAAATTTCTTCATTTTCTTTTATTTTTTTTATTTTTCGTTGATTTTGTTGTTTTTATTTCTTTATTTGCTGTTGTTTGTGTATTTTATTACACACGCATTATGGATGGATTACAAATGACTTTTTTCGTTAAAGTGCCACAACAGATTTGTTTCGTTTATAATTTATGTTTGTTTATGTTTTTGTTGTTGTTGTTGTTGTTGTGTTTGTTATTTTTCTTTATATTATTATTAAAGGAAGTTAAAATTGAATTAGGAAATGTCAACGAACGTAAAATTACCCGGAAATCATAATAATTTTTGTGTGCTTTCTAATCATTTTAGTTGAGGCAATAAAAATTTATAGGAATTACATACACACACATACACACAGAGGGAAATAAACTGAAAAACTATTTTGAGAATCATAATAAATAAAAAGAAAAAAAATTTCAAAATAAAAATAAAAAATTTATTAAAGACGACATTAAGGCTTTTGTGTTCAATTGCCTCAAATGAGATAGTAAGGACAGGGACTCAGTACAAAATTGATTTCAGTAAACAAACGTTTCCGGCAGTTCCCAGCAATAATCTAAAACCCATGGGTACATGGAAACCCTTGATCATAGCATGTGTAAATTATTAGCCAAACTTACCTCATATGTAGGCTGCAGTAGTTGCTAAAAGAAAAAACAAAAATGGGAACCCTTTTTATACAAGGCGGGATGTCGTGTCTTCAAGGGTCATCAAACAATAGCAAATCAAACAGTTGGTGGTCTTAAGCATTTGTAAGAGATCAACAATATTATCCGCCAATGAAGTAAATTGCGAGCACTTGGCAGATCTTCGTAAACGGGCTTCAGACTATGGGCGCATACACAGCCTATTCTAAAAATTATAGAATTTAATGGAAAAGCTTTCGAAATAATGCATCTAATACAACAACAACAACAACAAAAATTGCTTCTATACAGTTATCTGATTAACTAGGCAAACATAATTAATGGAACCAATGGAATCCAACTAAGCGATTTCCTGCATAAGCTAACTGAGGTAGTTTTAATTGCGGCGTCTAAGAAACGCCGAGCAACTTCACAGAAAGTGAAATGAAGCACTGCCTCTTGTCTTGCCATCCGACATGCCTATTCACCAATCAGGCCAGTTTCCAATAAAGACAGCCACGAATCTAGAAGCATAACTATCACTTTATACTGCCAGTTATAAGTTAGCATAGTGTGTTGACTTATTAGACGGGAGGCCACAGTTCAAACCCACGTTAGACATAAAAACGAAAATATGAAAAAAAAATTTTCTTCGGCAACTACCTCGCACCAGATTTCTGGCAGAAACTCTGAGGACAAATAGAATTGCCATGAAAATTTTCTTAAAAATCTGTAGCCCGTAGTTGACTTTATACCGTAAGTTCCACCACTCATGTATCAAATTAACACACACAACATAAGTGATGAAAGAAACTAGGTTGTAATCCTAGCTAAAGTGTTGTAATGACCAATTTTTTAAAAGCTTATCAAGGCAATATAATTACTCTCCACCAGAGACTTCTGAGTGGAAGTTGTTGAAACTTTTTAAGTTTCGCTTTATTCTAGTTGTCTGAGCTAGGTTTGAACCATCGGCTCTCATCTGGTAAGCCATTATACTAGCTATTAGACTATGATGACTTTTGCCCCTACTACTATGATCTAAATGGAGAGAGAGAGTGATAGAGAAGAATTTTCTTTTCGCTTAATCTTCTCATTTGGTGTGTATGTCCTGCTAAACTTCTTTTCACTTTTCTCTTGATATTGCAGTCGTATTCTGTTCTTGCACTAAGAGAACGCATATTTTCCTTCAAGTATGCAGCATTTTTTATGCCGGACTTAAAGAACACTTGCAGGATTCACTACAACTGAACTTGGCTAGAAAATTACAAAGTGTTGTCGTAGACAGGAGACTTTAATTTAATTTTTTACCTTTTCATAAGCCCAGAAGTAATCATGCATAATCTAAAGGCAAGAAAATTAGCCTGACAATCCAGGAAAATGTAAATGTAACTTCGGACGCTGTAACAACTTAGTAGTGAACAATAGTCGTGCGTAATAGAAAG
>QOCX01001342.1:0-14518 GCA_005959815.1 Sarcophaga bullata | reverse complement strand
GAAATCAGCCTGTCTATCCAAGAACATGTAAATGCGCTCTCGAACAGTGTAAGGAGACATAGTAACGAGCAGGCTGTCGTAGCCGTTGTTCTGAAAGATTGTAAGGCAAGAGGGAGAGATCTAATTGTGATTCGAATTACTCCCTACGGGGAAAGTTCCAGAACCAGCAGCATAGTTGTACAATACCTTCGAACAAGATTTTATTGTATTAAATGTCACTGAGAAAAGTGAATGTCACTAAAAGCAGATTATGTTGTTAAATGTTGTTGTTATTTCACAAATTTCTTGAATTTTCAATTGAAGAGCCGGCTTATTAGAGAAATCCATTCGCTTTAAGCCTTTGAAACTGCTTTGTTTTCATTTTCCATACTTTTGCAGGCGTTCTCTATGCATAACACTTGAAATAATATTTTCAAGGACTTCGTATCTCTATAATGGCATAGCAATCTTGTATTTCCTTTATTAAATTCTACCAACTGGCAGTAATTTCCTGTGACATTTTAGGATGATTTTAATAATTTCGAAATGCATGCTCTGGCGACCATTATTCTTGATTGGTTTAAAATATTAAGTTGTTCGCCAACAACAAACACATTTGCAATTTTTCTCATGCACTCTTCATTCACTCTCTCTCTCTCTCTCTCTCTCTCTCTCTCTCTCTCTCCTCTCTCCTTTGCATTTACTGTTTTGTAATTCTATTTTTTGAAGATAAATACATTATTTTGTGAAAAGGTAAAACACGAAAAAAAGAACAAAAGAAGAGAAGAAGAGAAGCATAAGGAAAGAGAAAGAGAAGAAAACGAAGCAAGTAAATAAAGAGTAGAATTTAATTGTGACATTTATTTGAGAATTTTTTGGTTAATGTGATTGTTATTGTTGTTGCTCAGCTTACAATATATTCTGGCAATAGAAACCCAAGCCAAAAAAAAAAACAACAATTGTGTCTTCCTGGTTTGTATTTGTATTTGTGTATGTATAAAGTAAACGCATATTCCATCACTGTCATGCTTCTAAAGACATTGAATTTAACATTATAATAAAAGTGTCACTGTAAGTGTAAGTGTTTGTGATAGTAAGGGTTTTGTGTGTTTGTTTGTATCACTAATCAGGATGCATTAAGTGACGTCGCCACATGCTTGACGTTGATAGCAAATGATCCCTGGATGTCAAAACCATGTGACGTTCTGTTTGCGTTTAGCGTTTCATGTTCTTTTTTTAAATTGCTGCTCTTTTTCTTTCCTCTAGCTGCCCACTCTCTCCCACCTCTCTCTTCTCTCTCACTCTTGGAATATATTTCTTTGTTGCATCAACTGTTGTTGTTGTTGTTATTATTCTCATATGCATTATATTGTATTTATTTGTTGTACATTTTAGCGAAATTGTTAAATGTTTTGTATGCTTTGTGTGCTGCTGCTCTTGCCACATGTAACAACCACTGCCATTTCTTTTTACCAACTTCAGCTTCTGGTTAAATACGCTACTAGTGTAATAAGTGTATGTGTATGTGTGCGTGTTTAAACAATTGAATGAATGTGTGTGTGTGTTATATTTTTATTGTACATCGTAGACTGATTCATTTTACAATGCATCGCTTGAGAGGGGACACATCAAACAACTGTGGTGGTTGAACAATTCGCCAACATTCATAAGCGTTGTTTCTTTTGACACACTGTTCTGTTCTATTCTGTTTTGTTTTGTTTTTTCTTCTTGTATGGGAATCATTTTTTTTCTTGTCATTTTTTAATTTTATTTTCGTTTTTTTTTTTTTTGTTTCAAACCATGTTGTGATGTTTATAAATAAAAATGCTTAAAAGCATCACCATCGTTACTGTTAAACAGTGGTGTTTCAAGCATTGTAAAGTCATGATTTACTACTTAAGTTTAAACTTTGGAGGCAATTTTAAACAACGATCAGCGAGGAGAAAAGCCCAGGTCAAAAAACTGCAGTCTCATAGTGGATCTCCTATTGGATGGACGTCATCTCTTTGCGTGCTTGTCCAAGTCGATGAAAAAAAAAAACAACAACAACGTAGTGGTTTTAGAATTGTAAGATGTTACTTAGAAGTCGCCGTTTCATATTAGACGTGGTTTAAACCTTAGATTCGACATATCAGCAGTCTTCTCGCAATAACTCTGCCATGAAAAGTTTCTCAATAATCTGTCCATTAGAATCGACTTTAAACTGTAGGTCCCGCCTCTCGTGAATAATATCGGGTGGGCCATCTATTTCTAACCTAGCTTTACTTATGTCATTCTTTCTGTCACTGTCTGTTATTGGAAAACATAGATAATTGATCGGAAATTGCATGAAAATGTCGTACAAAATTTGATGGCAGAGAAGGACCAATAGTGTTACTGAGAGCAAGAAAGAGAGAATAAGAGAGACAGAGCAAAGGCGATTTCTAAATAACTTTGGCACAAGTGTTCTCAAAAAAATGTCAGTATTTTTATAAGAAGTCTTATGTGCGTATGCATCATTGATTATAACTGACTTATGATTGTATGCCAGAGATCAGCATTGAATAGTATTTTTCGCTACTCATAAGCACTCATGAAATTTTGAGTACGAGTGAGTCAACGATATTGAAATTTAACTACGTACCCTGGATTCATTCGTACACACTACAATGTTGATTTATAAGTTCAGGTTGCGATGAGTATGCCTACAACATTGACATCAAACTCATACCACACGAAATATGTTTGATTCATAAGCCCACTCATTCCGATTCATTTTACTTTAGAAAAATACAAGTTATCGTATCATTCATCAAAATTTACAGTCTTAGTTGTTGTTGCATTTACAAAAAAGTCAGAAGACACATAAGCTAAAGAGACAGAGCAGCAAGCAGAGCAAACACACAACCTTCAAGTAAGTATTTTAGTGTTCGAGCTCGAATCAAACTTATCTTTTGATTCTTGTTTAGGTTGAGTTATGTAGAGTAGAAATTAAACAAAACATACGTGTTGTTAAGTATGAGTATGATGAGTACTTCGAATTTTGAATATGAGCAGAGGTTCGATGATATTAAAATAAGTATGAATGCGTATAAGAGATTAAAAATTATGAGTATGATTCAATTCTACTTATATTTTTGTATACTCTGTGCTGATCTGTCTGTACCTTCTGATTGCAACTATTACTTGAAAAGAGAATTATAATCGTTTTTACCAACAACCCACTGTTCTCCAATTTTCTTCTTGATAATGTTTTTGACATTTATTTATAATTTTTTGCTCGTTTTCCCCTTTTGAATGGTTATTCTTTCTTTGTTTCTTTTTCATTGCTTTTTTTCATTGTTATCTTGATAAATTCTTATTTTAAGATTAACTACTGTTTGTTTAATATCTTCATTCGTTGCTTCTAGTGGATCTTAATTTTATATTTCCTGTCTTAAGCAACAACAACAACAACAACAACAACTCTTGCATTGCCCCACTAAAAATCCCCTGGTACTCATAAACCAGTGACATAGTGAAAGGAAGGAAGAATGAACAGCGAAAAAAGCCACCAAAAAATATTATTTTTTATTGCACAGTATGTACAATAAATGAATAGTTTTTCATTGTTGTTGTTGTTTATACTTAAGAAAAAAAAAAGTTCAAAAAACAAAAGTAAGTCATAAGAAATACTCTTTTGGTAAAATTTTTTTTTTCTTTCTTTTCTGAGGTTTTTCTATCTGCTTATGCGAGTCCTCATATATTGTTGCCATTGTGGATGGCATTTTTCAATGCAGTTTCTTTGCTTTCCCTTGGCATAGTTGTTGTTTTGTTTCATTTATTACTGCTGGTAGTGTTGTTGTTATTGTTATTGTGTTTTTTTTTTTGGCATTAGTGGTGTTGTTGCATTACTTTTTACATTAAAAAACATACACACACACACTCATACACACATAAATAAAGAGGAAGAACAACGAAACCGTAACACTTCATATACAATCGTCATGACTTTTCTCGTGAATGTAATTTATTTTGTAAACATCTCAGTCACTCTCCAGAGAACGAAGAGAGCATAAGCGACGAGAGGAAACGAATGCTAGAAAGTAATAACAAAAATACCTTAATGTTCTAACACACACACACATACACACACATGCACTTACATATGTGAAGTGAAATACATTTTGTTTTGTTACGTCTAAAGGACATTGTTGCTCTCTTTTCATGTTTTTTGTGTTTTTGTTTTTTGTCTCCAATGCAAAAGCTTTTTTTAATGGTTTCATTGTGCAGTTACTTGCTTGCTGTTACTGCTGTTATGTTGTTATTATTATTTTTAGCACACTAACACCAACAATAATAATAACAATAATAAGAGCATGTAGTGCAGTTAGTCTATCACATCAAAGTGGAGCATACGCTGCTGTCCGCTGCTGAAACTTAACAAAAGCATGTGTAAAGTTGTTGTAAAAAATGTAGAACAAACATCACACACACACACACATACAGCATCAGCAGCAGCAGCTGGTAAGCTTTCTAGTTGCCTTTTGCCGCAAAAAAAAGAAAGAAAATGATGATAAAAAGCATGTGTAGAGAATAGAGCTAAGAGAAAAAGAAGAGTTACTATTGAATTTAGTGTGTATGTGTGTGTGTGTGTGTTTATTTGTACATTTTCTTCTTCTGTGTTTATTTGTTTCATGTTTTTATGAAATATTTACAGAAAATTGTTGCTTTTTTTTTTAGTCACAAACCATCCATTGGTGTGATTTGTTTGATGGTTGGTTGGTATTGTATTTGTTTTGTTTTGTTTTCTTATGCAAGCGTGGCTAGCTTGTAAAGCAATTGTATTGTAAAGTAATAAAACTAATAAACTGAGCTCTTAACTTTTTCATTTTATAACCACGCTCACACATGTTTCAGAAATAAAAAATTTAATTTTCTTTAGTATTTTGACAAAAGAAATCATTTGTAAAGTCTTGAAAAAAGAAAATAAGATTTCCAGAAAGTCATTTGACGTTTTATTTTAAGGAGAAAATAAAAGCTTTGTGGTATTTCTTGACAACTAAATATACAGTTTTCTAAAGGTTTTCTATCCAACAATGGTTGTTATTTAATTAACTTTTTAAAGCACTCAGTTCAACCTATTCTTCAGTCGAGCATGATCTTGCTCTGGTGTATGTTCAAACATTAATGGCTCTTCTTTATTTATATTGACAAAAAGATGAAGAAATATCTTCTAATAGTTCCAGTTTCCAAGAGACAACAAAATTCCGGCATGCTAATCCCCTGTCTTATAATATTACTTCCCCTTCTTTCTTCTTCTTCAAGCCAATAAGAAGAGAAAGAAGTGACTGATCCAACCAAACAATCATAAAGTGCACAGTTGTCCGAACCGACAGCCTTGATCTGATTAATAACCGGACTGTAACGATCCAATGGCCTTGTAGTATTTTAGTAGCTAGTACGTTGGCTTATTAGATGTGAGGCCACAGTTCAGACCTCAGCTTTGGCATTACAAACGAAATGAAATTTGAATATGTCTGCGGCGGCTTCCTCATGTAGATTTCTGGCAAAAATTTCACAAAAATCTGTAAAATCGATTCCGAAGATTTTAGACTTTAGGCCATGCCACTCACGGATAAAATTAACAGACACGACCTAAGTGGTCTGGGATGCTGGGTCATAATACTGACTGAAGCGTTGTAATGACCAATTATGTTATGTATGGAATATCTTCAATGGTTTGTTTACATCTTGCCTTAAAGCGACAATACATAGACAAAAAGCTGTTTCGGCAGTGTATCGCATCGAAATCGAAGAATCAAAACTCGGTTTTTTTATTGCGAGAATTTAAAGAAGAAGCCCTTTCTATTGATGTGCATGAGATACCTTCTAATTCAGATTGTAGAGAAGTTGGATTAAAAATCAATACTTCTGTCATATCTCATTAAGATACCTTTTGATCACAGAGATAGAGATCGCATCTACCGTTTTATCCACAAGTGGATTGCCCGGGTCATCTTGTTTGCTTTATCGTTTGCAGAACATGGTCTATGCATGATTTAACAGATAAGGTTAGCTTAACAGTTAAATTAGCTTTTAGCGACCAGGTTACACTCATTATCTGCATGGCCTGCCACCAAGCTTAGGATACATACTGAAATACAATCCTATACAATATTGAAGTGTTAAAGAGCTATTAAAATTTAAAAGAAGTGCTTATTGGACGGCTCAACAAAATTATTAAAAAAAATTATTTTAAGCGATTAGTTTAAGACCCCCTAAGGGTCTTTCTTTAACATTTTTTAAACATAAATTTACGTAAACAATTGAATCTTTTTGTATGTTAAAGATTACATTTGATTCCTTATAAAAATATTCTTTTTTTTTCGAAATTATGGTGAAAACCGATGATGGTAAGGCAGCCTGAAGAAGGTCATCCGAAAATATGGCAACCATGTTTTGAGTCATCAGAAGGCTATGAAAGCAAATCTTTAAATGGATTCTTAAAAAAATATGTTATTGGCTTAAGCCTGTACTAAGATATTTTGAAAGGAGTTAGAAAAAAGTAACAAAATGGCGGCATTTTAAATGCAGGTTTTCGCCTATTTTTTTACCTTAATTGTTTAATAACATTATTAATAATCTATGCATCTACTTTGGCATAAAACTATACATCTTAAGGACATCATCCCAAAAATTTCAACGAAATAGGTCACGTAGTATTTGCTAAATCGTGAATGCCAGGTCAAATAAAGGGATTTCAAGAAAGTGATTTCAAAAAAGGTTTAAGTTGCGTGAACCAGGTCATACATGCCTACGTATAATAGGTCATTATGAACCAATAGTCAGGATTACTACCTAGTTTCCTACACCACTTATGTTGTGTGCGTTAATTTCATACATGAGTCATGAGTGGCGACTACTCGAATTCTAAAGTCCCGACTTCGAACTACAGATTTTTGAGTAACTTTTCCTTGACAATTTTGTATTTACTCTCCAGAGTTTTTGCCAGAAATCTCCGAGAGGTAAAGTGGACGAATAATATTTTTTCATATTTCGTTTAGTTTGGAGATGCCTGACCTGGGGTTTTGGAAACGAGACGTCACATCTTAATAATCATCATATTGCATACAAGTACTACGATGATTTTCTTAATTGTTTAATACAGTCGCCGTAGTCTATGTAGGTATTTAGACCGAAAGGCAGGGTTCGAAATCCCGGTCAGATCATCAAAAACGAAAACATTGAAAAAATTATTTCTTCGGCGGCTTAACTCTCAGGCAGAATTCTGGCAAAAACTCTGGAGATAAATAAATTGCCCAATGAAAAGGTTTTTCAAAAATCTGTCGTTCGGAGTCGACTTCCAAACTGTAGGCCCGCCACTCATTTTATAATTAATTAACACACACAACATAAGTGGTGTGAGAAGCCTAGTAATCCTGGCTGAAAGGGTTGTAATTGCCAATTATGCATGATTATTATACAATTATTAGGACTGAAATTACTCCTCTAAGGAAAATTGTCTACAAATATCAGCGAAATTGGTTAAGTAGTTTTTATTGGACTCGTGGGTTGCCAGATCGAAAAGAGTGATTTCAAAAGAAAAAAACGCCGTTTAACTTTTGCATGGCCAGCTGGAGTGTTGATATTATTTTGCATTTTGCTTCTTCTTTTTTTTCCATATCGATTGACGGATAAAAAGATTTAATTTTTTTTTTTTTTTTTTTTTTTTTTTTTTTTTTAGTAACTAAAAACCCGTTTAAAAAATCGTTTATTTTTTGAAAATTTTGGGGAGTATTACTAACCTGTTTACAATGAGGTTATACTCTTAACAGGAGAAATTAATGTTACCGGATGGCGATATACATGATATTTATTTAGTTTGTATTATAAAGGTATACATATATGTACGTATGTAATGTATGTGTGTATGTAATGTATACCTCCCATATGCATAATGAGATAGAAAACCAACCCAAACAATAATAAATCGTAATGAATTAAAAAAGCAAAAACAAGCAACAACAACAAAAGAAAACGTAGAAAAGGAGAAGAGACATATAAATCCTAGAGATTCAGCATTGACTTGATAAATCGATGGCGAACAATAAATAAAAAAAATTTGTTTTTATTAATAATTTATAATAGTTTTCGTTCATTTCCGATTCCATTCCTTCTCTTTATTTCTATGTATTTATTTATGTTTTTTTTCAAAACCAAATCCTCCCTCCTCCCGTAAATATACGTAGAGGAGAACAATAACGAATTTTTTTAAATGACAAACAATTTTTTTATCTGCAATTTCATATATTTCGTTTCATTTTTTGCTTTCTTTTTTTGATCTCTTTTATCATCTCCTTGTTACGATACGATTCTTTACATTTTTATGTGCCTTTCATGCTAACGTTGGGTTCGTTTGTTTTACTGGCCTGCAGTACCCATGATGGAATCACCATACAATGCCAAAATTTGGTTTATATAAGAAGACGGGTGTGGGTAGCTTTTATCTGCCGAAAATCTTAACCACTGGCACTGGCTGCAGCGGTAAAGTTGCGTTGGAGTTGTCACATGGCAAAAGTAAACAATTAATATCGTTGCCATCCGAAAAACTGGACAGTAATAAACGATATTTTGTCACATTTACCGTTAAGGAAACAGAGAAACAACAACAACAACAACAGCAGCAGCAGCACCATGGAGCCACTAATTGTGAGAGCGCATCAGTCCAATGTTCATACACTCGCTTCCGACAAAAAACAATAAATAAAAAAAAAAATAAGCGAATGAAAAAGGAATTTAATTGTTAATGCATTGTGTATAGAATCAGTAGAGAAATCTTTTAATATTTTAACCAAGAATTCATTTTTGTTTCACTCTTTTGATCAAAGAGAAGTTAAAAGACAACAAAACATAGTTAAGCCACTATTATTATTATTAAATTGTAATTGTATTGTAATTATTGCCGTCTGTGTGTAACAAATAAATGCATTTAATGATCAAAAAAAAAAAAAAGTAGAAAAGACTTTGTTTCCTTCCTTTTTTCCAAATCAAGGTAAGCAATTTAATTTGAATTTTTAATAGCCCCGAGTTCTTAAATTTATTTTCATGTTTCACCATAAACACTACATAAGTTTGTTAAATTTACGCGAATTTTTTTTTTTCTTGACCATCATTGGAGAATTGGCCATTTTTCATGCCATTTATTTGTTTTATGGTCATTTCTCAAGTCGCTGTTTTATATCCCTCCAATATTTTGAATGAAAAAAAGCAAAAAAAAAACAACAACAACAAGAAATAAAATGTAAACCAAATAAACTAAAGTTTTCATGCAGCTGATCAACTGTGTCCTGCTACACCATTTCCTTATAGTGTTACTAAGAAATTAAATTTGAATTACAATGCACTACAGGGGGCTCTGTATTCACACTGCTGACAATCTTAAGCTGTTATTGTCCCCAGAAAGAGCTAGAAAAAGATTCATCCCACCAGCTATATAGCAGGAAGATGTGATGCCAGAGATGTGAAGATCAGAACGCCCATAAAAAATGCACTACGATTCTGATTTAGTTTTCGTTTATAGTCAGAAAACAATACAGAAGAGACATGACTGCTTGGAATTGAACCAGAAAGCCAGCCAGTAAGTTAAATGAATTTGTTAATCATCCGTTCATACAGCCAGGCTGGAATTAAATCCCTAACGAATGAAAGTTTCAACGTTTGTTGTAAGTCGTAGTTCATAACTGTAAGGACTCTATAGAAACCAGGTTGGTTTAGTCCCTATTGCATTCCGCGTTATTGTGCTATTCCAAGGAACATAAGGACTGGCGCTACATATTGGAAAGAGGAGACACGATGAAAGAATAGAAAGAGATGTTAAACAGCTAGGAGCCGTTAAACTATAGATCGACGATTGTAAAACTGTATCGCTGCTGCAGGTATGTAAGTCCAAATGTCATATTTTATCTGTTTACAGTCTGACTTACAATAGTCAGGGGGATGACTGTCCATCCAAGAATGTTGGAGGGACAAACTAAGGTATAGACACATATGGCCATTGCGAACCCACAGTTTTTCCATTATCCCTTAGCCCTGGAAACACTCGCAGCTTCTGTTAAAGTGACTCAGGATGACATAAGTAACATACGAGAGGATAACGACCTAGCTTCTCACACCACATACATACATACACATATTTGGTCATTATAAACCTTTAGTCAGGATTACTAACTAGTTTCTTACGCCACTTATATTGTGTAAGTTAATCTTTATGAATGAGTGCCGGCAACTACAATCTAAGTCGTCTCTGAATGACCGATTTTTCTGAGAAAGTTTTTCACGGCAAATTTTTTTGATTCACTCTCACTGTTTTTGTTAGAAATCTGCAGAGAAGAAGTCCCCGAAGAAATATTTCTCCTCTTCATATTTTATTTATTGGAAGAATATCTGACCTTGGGTTTGAATCGTGGCCTCACGTCTAAATAAATCAACCCTCTATACAGATTGCAAAGGTGCAGGGTGACAATTGCTCTAAATCATCCATGTTGTAGGCACCGAGATGTATTTTTCTCCTTTGACATAATGCCGGACATTTTCCCAGTAGGTGTAGTACATTTTCATCCTCTTCCTTATCTCTGCAGCTTCAACAGAGTCATTTTCGAGACGTCCAATGCGCCTTGCAGTTATTCCCATAATAACAATGCCCCTTTATCACCCCAAGAAGTATACTGCGCGTGCTTGTTTGAAGTTTAAAATAGCTTTATCGTGCACCCTCTAATCCAGCTTTAGATCAGATTTGCGATTGACGGAATCGATAACCGCATGCCAATTATAAGCGTACAGGTTCCTCCAGAAGAATTCCCAAGGCATACTAAGCATGTTCCTTTGGAGATTGAACAGCCTTATGTGTGCCTTCAACTCAAGCCTTATCTAGTTTATTTGCACCATTCTGTTCCGTGCTCGAAACCACCCATTTGCGGTTGAAGGAATCGATCATGGATTGTCTTGTTGTAAGCTTACAGGTCTCAAGAGGGATTCCTAAATTAAATGGCTACTTAGTGGTCGCCACAAATTTGTGAGATATGAGGCCATGGTTTAAAACCAATTTAGACATCTCGAAAAGACATATGAAAAGAATATTTATCTCGGCGACTTCCTCCTAGCAGTATTCTGGCAAAAAAGTTTCTCAAAAATTTGTTGTTCGGAGTTGACTTTAAGCTGTAGGTCCCGACACTCATGTATTAAATCAAGTTGTTGTCAAGTTCTGAGCACTGAATTTGCCCACAATAATGTGCATTACTTATCACCAGACGTCGCGCACCAATGTGCCGCTGGGGGTACACAACTTCAGATTTTTACACACATAGGACACGAACATCGACAATGTTCATTAAAATTAGCGTAAAATTGCATTCAGTTGCTTGTCAACTTCTAAAGAAGGTGGTTTATGTCGCCTTTTTTCAGCTTTCAATTATACACCAAAAAACTATTACAGGCATCATTCACTAATAACAATGAGAAATGATCTCCATGTTTGGAAGAATAATTTGTCAAAGTTAAATATGCAGTCTTTAAGGATTTGGCGCGGTACATGTTTTCTATATTTTCCACTACATATACATACGTATTATTAGGTTACACTTATAAATATTACTAACAATTTTCCTCTGGTTATACACATGCTCCTCACAAATGCGCTCAACATTTTCATCATGTTCACTTTGTGCGGACGTCAGCTCCTCACAAAAATAATTCTGTTAGACTTCTGCCTGAAATGGTGAAAATACAGCCAACTTATCGCATTTCGTTTTCTTTTTTCTGCGTTTTTTTTCTTTTCTTCCTTTCCTTTCCTTTCTTTTATTGTTTTTTCACTCTACCCACAATTGTGTCTCTTCGAAACACGCTGGTAAATGATTTGTTTTCTTCCATAATTTTCTTCACCAAATTTTATTCTTTCGCAGGCATGCAATTTTTCTCCTCTCTGCAGTCTTCGCAAATTTCTTAAGGCCAAAAAAAAAATCCCTTTTGGTTGCAATTTTATTTTTTCTCGTGTCTTTCTTCCTCATTTTTTTCTATTTTTTTTTTTGATTTCAGGCGCTCAGTAGATGTCACATTGTTATACGTATAGTTGTTGTTGTAGTTGTTATTGTGTTGTTAATATTGGTTGCTTGTAAATTCTTCAGATAAGCTTTGCTGTTATTAACGGTTTTTCACAGCATGGCTGGAGTGAGACATTCATTCATGGCGGGCATTTAATATGCCTCTTGTGTTTTATGAAGAGTGAGTGAGTGAGTGCCTGAAACTTTTTAAAAGTGAACTGAACTGGTGAGTGAGTGAAAACCAAAATGAAAAGCGAAATTCTTCAATTCTTTGGTGTAACTTAAGTACTGGAGAGGAGTGGTGGAGAGAGCAGAACTCAGTGACACATGAAAGATTGGCCGGCGAAGGAGGCAAAAGATAATGCAGGAAAGGCAATAAGATTGATTCAAAAAGGACGCTACTTTACAGTCACCATCTTAAATTATTGAAGACGGAAACATCTCCACGCGTAACATCATTATACTTTCTGATAGCCAGGCGGCATTTAGGGCCCAAAGTCCCAATTTGATAAACTACAAGACGGTGTACGAGATAGCGGAACGATATGATGTCAATATCATATGGGTACGGCATCGAACTCTCCTGAGGAATTCTCGACTCTGGGCATCCTATGAAAAGGCTCTTATTGAGAATGAGATCTTCGGTTCCGTCAACGCCAGATGAACGGCCTCTGTCATGAGTAGAACGACGCGTACAATCTAGCCAAGGGCGCGCAGTGGATCTGTTTAAGTTCCAAAAGGGCGCGATCAGTGAGGTCATTACGGGGTATTGCATAGATACGCACGCGAGGCGCAGTGGTCTTGAACACCTTGCTGCAGAGATGAGGAATAGGATAAGACTGTCCTTCCTCTGCTGGGTACATGTCTGGCTCTTTGTCGGAGGAGAAAGAAGTACTTGGGTGCTTACTACGTGGATGATCTGGTGGAACTCTTAAGTAATGACATAGGCAGCTTAAATCGCTTCATCAGAAGCTCCGAGTGGTTTCAAGACTAGGGGAAAATGGAAAACTGTGGCAACACAATAGGCCCCATGCGGCCTAAGTGTGCTCTTCCAATTATCTTGTATAGACAGCCGCTTCTACCTACAGCCATCGTTAATGTTACCATACACAAGGTAAAGTCCTTAAACGAGAAAACTAAGCTTCAAACACCACAAAGTTTCTTTAGAAGATATTTGTTGCTGCTCCTCCAGGAATTTGTCATTAGGGCCCGGACACTGTGGCCTTATGTACAGCAACTGCTTCCGAATATTTTAGGAACTTATTACACTAATACCGAATGTAGGGAATTAGCAGTTTTTAAAATAATCACACATGGTACCACCGATTGTCAAACTCATGATTTACAATGACTACTTCGTTATGAATTAAGCCACTCCAGGCCGCACTTTTCAAGTCAATGAATTTGGCATTCTTCCAGAACTTCTTGATTTTCCTCTTCACTTTTTTTCTTACACAATACATAACTCGATATGAGGGTGTATGCGTGTGATGATAATAAAAAAAATATTTCAGCCTTCAATACAACTTAACACAGAGCCTTCATAAAGCCTTATGTATGTGCGCTGTTGTTGTCCTTACTACGGGGTATTTGTGTTTCCTTTGTGTTTAATAACTGCAACATCTTAAATGAATGAAGAAAAAAAAAAAAATAAAGAAAACAGGAACGAACGAACATAATAAAAGGAAATGAAATTAAATAAAAGAACTGAACGAAAATGGAAAACGTAAGTTTGAATACGACAAAAAAAATCTCAAGCGCACATATCCAAGTACTCAAGCCAGTTTTGCTTCAACATCAAAGTAAAGTTGAAGTGAAGCATCAAATAAACAACAGAAGCAAAAAGAAGAGAGGAAGAAGAAGTAAATTATACATGAATATACGCACTAATGCAGAGAGAGAGAGAGAGAGTGGGAGAGAGTGAGAGTTAGCTCTTAAGAGCATTTATTCACTCACAATAATACAATTTACATTAAATGTACACACGTATGTACACATGTATGTAAGCATGTATGTATGTATGTATATACTGAAAATAAAAATAAGTACACTTGCTTATGTACATGGTAGCAGTACTCGTAGTAGTAGTTGTAGTGGGTATTACAAATGCAAATGTATGCATAAATACATTTACAAATATATACACACTCATACACACACACACACATACACAAAAGCTTACGTTTGAAGGGTAATAAGAAGCAACGTTTACTGCTTGTAATATTAAACAATAATAGAGATGCCATAATTTTACTCTCAACTGCTGTATTTGATAAATCTTAATGTTAATATTTAACTTATACAGGGTGTTTCATAATAAATTCCGTATTTAGTGGATCGTTTGAAAAAAAAACATAAATTTTCCATCGAAACCGTGTTTACTGACTAACATACACGCATAATTGATCATTACAACACTTTAGTCAGGATTACGACCTAGCTTCTCACACCACTTATGTTGTGTGTGTTAATTTTATACATGA
>QOCX01001341.1:0-37415 GCA_005959815.1 Sarcophaga bullata | reverse complement strand
GGGATGAAACTACAAGATACTTAAATTTTCTTCCATGTCCCAAGTTTAGTTCCAACTGCGTGCTGGATTTCCACAATCGCAATCTAAATTCTTGTTCAATAAGACTTGCGTCTCAACAATTGATTTCAGTTTAAACGTAAAAAACATACTCAATAAAGAAACATACAACAAAAAAAAAATAATAATAATCGGTGTTTACTTGCAGATTCTTGCATTTTGTTTAGCTGTTCCTGCATTCGACTCATCTTTTCCTGCAGTTTCGTTAGTTGTTCTAAAACTGTGTTAAGTGTTATTAAAAATGATTTACTGTAAGAAAAATAATTAAATTTACCTAATTTTTTCTTCCTTTTTTCTAACTGCATTTTTCCAAGAGTACGATTTTTAAAACAACGTGTCTTGGTAATTTATTAAATGTGTTTTTATGATCAATACTCTAAAGTTGGCCCATACGTACGCAGTACGTTGTGTTGGAACATGAAAAAGAGGAAGTATTGATTGTGGAAATCAGATTTGAATTTCTTTATATTATAAGTGAAAAGAAAGATCTCTGCAGGAAGATTGTTTCACATACGGACAGTGCAGCCAAAGAAAGAATTCTGACTGTAATGTAGTGTGTAAATGCACTCTCCAAACGGTTGTGATCTGCTAGAAAGGCGAGTGTTACGTAAGAATGCCTTTACATTTGCCTTTATTTCGCTAGAGCAAGGTAAACACTTAAACACAAATCATAAATATTATGACGGTAACCTATCACAATTAATGAACGATCTCCTATACCTGATCGAGAAGCCACAAAATAGACTTCGAGGCTCTGGCCTATACATGAGAGTTGTATTCCATTCTCGGTCGGATGTAAGTGATACACTCGTCTTAAGAAACCGAGCTACTCGAATACTTCTTTTGACACTTGAAAAAATTTATTACGCTAAATTTTCATGGCCAGAACATCAATAGCTGCTGATTTCCTAACATTTTCAGCACCCATAGCTACATATGATGCAATATTATTACTGCGCTTAAACGTTAATAAATAGCATTGGATCATTCGCGAAATAGAATTTACCCCATTCGGAGACGGACTGTAGGCCTGATGTGAGTGAGTCATACTTATTTTGAGACTGTTTATTAGTTTTAATCAGGGTAATGAAAATTGATTTAAAAAAAATATTTTTTTTCTGAAATGTGTTTTCCATGCCGTTGCCATATGGCAATAATCTTTTTTAATGTATAAGAAATATATTTTTTTCAGTTATTTCGAAAATATACTTGCGCACAGTTTTCTACTTATACATATTTTAACGTTTTAATGATCCTTTACAAACGAAATAAAAAGAAATTAACTGAAAATAATTCATTTATGCCAAAAAAAAAAAAGTTAAATATTTTTTAAAACTTTTTTAAATTATCAGCTGCAATTGTGGTGTTCTTTAAATGTACGTTGTACTTGAATATTAGGATCTGGAATTTACGCTGATTCCCAGAACCTTGCGGTAACCAGTTCGTTGGTGATAGAGCAGAACCTTGCAGTATCCTTAAGTTGAACCTGAACTAGTCTGATTGAATCCCATCTATAACAACCCGTTCAGTGCTATTTCTGAAAAAGCTTGATAGAAATCGAGAGAATTAACTACCAACACCAAAGGCAATAAGTTTCGATAGGAATGTAGCCCCATCCCCTTCAAATACGTTAGAAATATCTGCTTCACCATCAGTGCTGTAATGCTATCCGAACCAAAAAGACTTAATAACGTTAAGATACTCTTTCGATATCGATCAGTGTTTAATTTTTTTCCGGTAGGTTTTCTGCTAATAGCATAGCTTTATCAACCGAGCTAGTGAATAGACAGTGTAAAGTGAAAAAGTGTCTAGTGTGTTGATGTAGTGCCCTTTAAAATATGATATGTAAATTCCTTTATTCACTAATAGAGGAAGCTAACGTGAATGATGAAGCCAAAATTACCAGCTTAAAATCACCAGACACAACAATTTCACTACTCGGGCAAAGATTAGAAACTCTAGATATGGAATCAGAAAGAGAGTTAAAACCAAAAATGGAACCTTTCTTTCAGCGTTTGGACTTCTATAATGAAACCCGAAATGCAAAAGATGGGTCCTGATATTGAAGTTAACCAAAAAATAGTTAAATTCTACATAATAGATGCTTGCATTGGTACACAATTTCATTGCGTATGTACTAAAGAGGTAGACAAATATGTGCATACACAGCTCACGTGGGACAGATTAGTGATCAGAGCCAATCTTAATTGGGCCATTGACAAGAGCAAGAAAAGGTGCTATAGGGAAATGTGGTGCAGATGTGGACGAAATTCATTGCGGGATGGGGTATATGGTGGTAATAAGGAAGCTAAACTACTTTCGACCACCAGCCACGGAAAGTGCGGAAAAGCTGCAGGCAATTGTTAAAGGATTCTTTCCGGCGAGGGCAGAGATCAAGAATGCTGTGTGAGATAGTATTTCTCACGAAGACATTTCTAAGGTCAGCGGTCAGAAATTCGATACAGTCTGGAAGAAAATGAAAGTCAGGAAAGCGCCGGATATTGATGGGATCCTAAATATCGCACTTAAGAATACAACGTTGATGTGTTTAGGAAGGTTTTTGATACATGCATTCGGGAGCGGAAATTTCGCCCGCTTAGTATGATTGATACCGTCGGTAAACTCCTGGAGAAGATAACATGTAGAAGACTAGAAATGGTATTGGAGAGAAATGGCTTGTCGGATCATCAATTCAGCTTCCGTAAAGGTCGCTCCACGGTGAATGCAATGGAGGCGATCATAACCGTGGCGAAAGATGCCACCACCAGTGACCGCGGTTAAGGCCAATGAGGAACTCGATGAGAGCGACGTACCTGGATATTTGATGGAACTTATGATGGAATATTTTATGGATAGAGTGCTTTATATAAAACGGACGAAGGCAGAAAGTTATACGCTGTAATAGCGGGGGTACCACAGAGTTCGGTGCTGGGCCCAATACTATGGAACGTCATGTATGATGGTATACTGAGAGCGTATAAATTTGGATTCGCGGACGATATCGGCCGCGTGGTAAGCGGTAACCATCTTGATGAATTGGATCAAAAGTATAGGCCGGATGTCGTATTGGTAAGTAGCAGTTCACCAGAGTGTCCTGGATACCCAGTCTTGTCAG
Organism: Sarcophaga bullata; assembly: GCA_005959815.1. Classification (NCBI taxonomy): domain Eukaryota; kingdom Metazoa; phylum Arthropoda; class Insecta; order Diptera; family Sarcophagidae; genus Sarcophaga; species Sarcophaga bullata. The sequence continues at coordinate 34,243 of QOCX01001341.1, read as the reverse complement.
TGCGCTGAACTAGCATCTAATTCCACATTATTGAAGACTACTTTTATGTCCAAAAAAACAGCCAAGGTTTACTTCTTTCGTGCCACGTTTCGTGCGTCGTACACGTTAGGTTATGTAAGGCAGTGCCAACGCATATCGCTCGCATATGCAAGTTTTGTCCCAATGGAAAGTGTGTATTCACAAGGAACTCCAAACTACTCTTCCTAAACTTTCAACCTTTGACATTATCATAACTATTTCTCGAGGCAATGGTTATATCCAGTACCTCTTCCCTACTTTTGGTCACAAAAGAGGGCTACAGACCATGGTTCTTGATAAACTGGACTGGTTCCGGATTTTCCTCCATTACTTCCAGAAAGACATTCGCAAGGGCATCTTCAACTAGTCTCCAATTCGACAGTGTAATAATGCCGTCTGGATCTGAGCGACCTACAATCGGTATCTATATGCTGTCTTTTATAAGGTGTATAAGTTGTTGGATGCCAGCTATGTGGTTTTTAGCACCTGGTGCGTCGTCGTCAGTAGATCGTATCTTTTGACAGCTCCATCCGCCGCCGACGTCTATAACTCATCAAACTTTTTTGACCCTCGCCGTGGATTGCACTCACGCTGCGTGCAGCTGTTTATTGGGATCTTGGAGATTCTGTCTAGAACTCAATCGGTCCCTGTACCGCCGCTTCGATTCTTTTAGCCTTCTTTTTAGAACAGTCTCAACTTTAACATTACCAAGGCCAAGGCTTTTGGAGCAACCTTGCTTTTGAAAAGGCCGACGCTTCTGGCTTGTTGTTGTTTCTTGTTTTTAGAGGTACTAGGTTCTTGGTCGGCCTTAGCATCTACCAAGTCTTTTATCTCTTTTGTAGAGATGGCCGTCGGTTTAACACCCGTACGCGGATTTTAATGAGTTCCGTTCTCGGCCTCCATAGTGGAGATATTGTTTTATTTTTAATTTTGTTTTCCTTAGTCCAGCCCATATCTCTATCCCATGTTGGGGCCCTTTCTTTCGCCAGACCCTGAGGTGAAATGATTGCAGATTCCCACCTTAGCTTAACAGAAATGTACGTACAAATATATACAAATTTCAGTATCAAGTGTTGATATTCCTGAAGTCATTTTCAAAATATTTATCTAACTAAATATTTTATACAATGTATTAACACACTTACTTATTCATTTTCAATAACAAAAATAGAAAATGTAATCATGTCCTGCCGTGAATAAAGTTACTCCATATGCACACATTTATTATATTTGTCGATAATCTGAATGAACTCTTAAATGTTTTTAATGAGTTTAAACCGTTTAAGATTATTGACGGCCGTTACAAATTTGAATTGATTTGAACGTGTATAATACAATCGCGATAGTAAAATGTCATTACTAATCCTTGGCTGATGAGTAGTCGGGTCTTTCTGGAGCGTACATCTGATTATCTTTTGAACGGTCTGGACATCTACCATCGCAAGTTTGATACTCACAAAGCTATTAATGTGGGCAAAAATCGATAATTATAACATGTAAAAATTAATAATTAACATCTAAATTATAAAAACTTGAATTAAGATACCTTTAAACTATAGAATACCACCACTTGCGATTAAGAAAACCGCTTTCGTAGGATAGGATATAATTTTAATGGTATCTAGAGCTGATAAAGGGTCGAAAACATGTCAAACTAAGGAATGTTATTATAGGAGATAATTATCCCACAAAGTATTAAAACTTAAATTTTAAAGAAGATATTTCTTACTATTGAATGAAAACCCAATATTATTAGCGATAATTATTTTTTATTTGTATTGTCTTATAAAAATAAAAAAAAACTTAATTAAACAAATACTTTACAATGAAAAGAGGTAAATAGTTTAAATGTAACCATATCAGGCCTGCAAAGAAGAATTTAAATATATGGCTTCAACATAACCAAATATTAAAGACACTGTGTAAATATCTCTACGTACAGATTTAAATTTTTTTAAAAACTTCTTACACAATTTTTTTTAAATAGGTCAAAAAATATTCGAACAAAGTTAGGGTTAATAATTTTAAATAAAATCTTTATATGAAATATATAATTCATAAGAACTCCCCCATTTCCTATAGAATTTTACATTTCAATTCTGAAAACAAATCATTTCGTCCCACCGTGGAGGAACATATGATTTTGCATTGTTTATATTCTTGTCCACTGAATCTGGTAGCATTACCGCTAATACTACCATGCACGTGTTTGACAGTCTTTTATTACGGTGCTTAGTTAAGACAACTACTATCTATAATTTTTAAATCGAGTTTCAAAGAGATTGCATATTAAAATTAAATAAAGTAATAAGTTGGTTTAAAACATTAATTTAAGTGTGTTAAGACTAACTCCATAATGGGAACCATGAAGACGTTTGATATAGACTTGCTTCCAAGTGATTTGGAATTCTCTGTGTTTACCAGTGAAGAAATTAAGCAGCTTAGTGTTGTGAAAGTAATTACTGGTCTTACTTTTGATCCATTGGGTCATCCACTGCCTGGTGGATTATACGACAGTCAAATGGGAACATTTGGAAAAAGAATGGAACCCTGTACGACATGTTTAAATATTCAGGCATGCCCAGGCCATTTAGGCCATATTGAGTTAAATGCATTGGTGTACAATCCATTTTTTATAAAGTTGGTGCAAAAGCTTTGCAATGTATTTTGTATACACTGTCAAAAATTTCAACAAAAAGGTAAAGGTTTATAAGTTAACTGAATTTAAATTATATGCTATTTGAAATCTATACATGATATATAGCTAAAGATATTTTGTCCTTCCTGAACTTTTGTATATCATTCGTGAGTTAAAAAAAAAAAACTATTTCTAATGGATATTTACAGAGCATGAAACAGAAATACTTTTACTGCAATTGCGACTTATTGACGCAGGCTATATCGTAGAGGCTCAGGAATTGGAAATATACAAATCGGAAATAGTTCTGAATAACGTCGATACTTTTGTGAAACTGGAAAACGGAGACAATGCTCATCCACGTATTGCTGAAATGTACCAATTACTTGAAAAAGGAGAAAGTAATCAAGTTAATGTGACTAAAACCTCTTGCGCTTTGCGTTCAGCTATTGTAAACTCGGCTCTTCAACGTCCAATTTCAAAAAAATGTCTTCACTGTGAGAAACCATTGCGAAACGTTCGCTATCTTCATCGTAAGTTGGTATATTATATGAGCATCGCACAAATCAAAAGCAAGTAAATATTGAAATGTATTTTGAATGATTATAAATTCTTATGAAGATAAATTTTATTTTTAAGATTTAAAGATATTGAAGATTCAAGCGGACAACACAAAGTGATATTTGCTGATGAGTGCCGAAAATTTTTACGACAGGCATATGAAAACAATGCAGAATTGATTCAATTATTGTGTCCTGTAGTAAAATTAGGCGTAAATACCAAAAATAATAACTCGAAGCCGGTTGATATATTTTTCATGGATACTATACCAGTAACACCTCCTAAAGCTCGACCTTCAAATGTCTTAAATAATCAAATAGTGGAACATTCACAAACTGCTTTATATCGTAGCATAATTGAAAATAATGCAGCCTTACGTGTTGTTATGAAACATATTAAGGGACATGTAGATGAACTATCTGAAGAAGCAAAGGTAACATAAATATTATTAGATAATTAATGTACGTTAAAGTTATTGGAAACCATTAAGAGTATCTTTAAACTTTCAGTATTTTACGAGCATTTGCTGTTTTGTGCATAATAAGATAGATATTTCGATATCGATAATTTAAAGATACAACTTTATGTCAGATTTTCGTTCCGAATCGTACAAATTTGTTTTTATTGTGTTCTATCAGACGCCTTTGCTTACAGGTCGTCAGAACAGTAATTATTTTATAAAAATAAATTTTAGATTCAATTTGTACAACAAATCTTATTATAATTTCTTATTTAAACATTTTAACCAAAACGAAAATCCCACTCCTAATATTATCAATTGTAGTAATAATAAATTGGGTTATATTTCACATATCCTTTAGATCGTTTATTAAGTTATTTTATTACATTATAAACTCAAACAAAAAATCGAAAGTAGACTAATCAGATTTATATTTTACTGATATTACTTGATTGTCTGCGAAGTTCACTCCTTTATTTAAAAGAAATTTTTAATATTTTAGAAGATCCAAAAGCATTTTCATCAATTAGAACAGGTATCACGAAATTACAATCCAGAATCTTTGATTAAAGAAATTAACTTCAACTAAATGCCTTTAGCCAATCTCAAGGGTGTTTCAAAAAAAAAAAAATAATCTGACTCATTAATTCAAAATTAATCCTTTAGGCTTTCTATTATATGTCGTTGAAAATGCTACTTTAATCGATCAGGTTTATTTTAAAGAATTATTTATTTTTCCAAGTACTTATTTTCCCTGATAGCAAGACCATCCACTTGAATAACCGTATTATGATCCGGTAGCCGAAAACGAAGTATTGCTCCTGATTTTCCGTATAGTCACATTCCCGTCCTATCTTCATGTTTAGAACAAGTCTCTTCGGGCATCCATGACAAGGATACGTTAGTCTAAGACAGTCTGTCTGATATTAGAGTGATGCAATTGATTTCTTTTGATATGTTAGGTAAACTCAGGGACAAACGCGCATCAAGGGAGAACCCGTTCAATGTCTCAATTATATTCTGGGGATACGATTTGTGAATCTGGTTGGTTAATTCAGAATAATCTTAATCTTGAGTGGAAAAATACAGAAGTAAATAAAAATTATTATGCGCATTTCAAAGAAGATATTTAATGTAACTTTAGCATGCATTTTTATTATTTGCTTAAATTAGTGTATATGTCCGCCATAATATATTTTCCTGGTTTTGAAAATGGACTAAAGGAAAAAATTTCATAGCATAAAGGTACGTTAGGTTAAAGGACATGTATTTGTCCATAAAAAGTTTTAATCATTATTTTTGGTTTGCAAAACTTTGGAATAGGGTTCCTTTGCTTTATCAAATCTTCTGTATTTTAAAGTCTACATATTACGTTTCAAGAATAAATCAACTTCCAATTATGAGGGACACTTATTTTTTATGTGTGTGCTGAGTTTTACTCCATATGCATCATTAAATACAAAATTTAAAAATTTTTTCGTTTCTAAAAACGACAAGTAATAACTGCGTTTAAATGATCAATAAAAAACATTATGTGAAAAGTTTGTGTATTAACTCAAATTAAAGAAATAACTATCAAATTTGAAAATTTTAATATTGTTACCAAGATTTAATACATAAAGTTTGCATATAAATATTAAAAAAAAGATAATAGTAACATAATTTAATATTTCAATTACTGTATTTAGTCTGTATTCAGTGGGACTAAAGGTGATACCCCTTATGAAAAGCTTTACAATGCTTGGCAAAATTTACAAACATCAATTAATGTTTTACTAGACGTTAATATGTCGCGAGACGCAACGTCATCGACAGGTTTAAAACAAGTGCTTGAAAAGAAAGAAGGTCTAATTCGTAAACATATGATGGGAAAACGTGTCAACTATGCAGCTCGCACAGTCATAACTCCTGATCCTAACATTAATGTAGAAGAAGTTGGTATTCCAGACATATTTGCAAAAAAATTGTCTTATCCTGTACCTGTTACACCATGGAACGTCGCCGAACTACGAAAAATGGTTATGAACGGTCCAAATGTACATCCTGGGTATATATTATATTAAACCTAAAGTTATATGCTTTTTTAATACTTATTATCAAAATTTTTTAATTGCAGCGCCAATTATATTCAAGATGAAAGAGGTTATACCACCTTGATTCCTGCTGATAATGCTGCTAAACGAGAAAGTATGGCAAAACTTTTATTTAATTATCCTGAAAAAGGTATTAAAATTGTACATCGCCATGTCGTAAACGGGGATATTTTACTGCTAAATCGTCAGCCTTCTCTGCATAGACCTTCCATTATGGCTCACAAAGCTCGCATTCTACAAGGGGAAAAAACTTTCCGTCTTCATTACTCAAATTGTAAAGCTTATAATGCTGATTTCGATGGTGATGAAATGAATGCTCATTTACCTCAAAGTGAAGTAGCACGCTCCGAAGCTTATAATTTAGGTAAAAATACAAAGTAAACAAAAAACAAAGTAGAACATGTAAATTTCTAACGTAAATATCTGTCTATTGCATATAATTTCAGTCAACGTTGCAAATAATTATTTGGTTCCAAAGGATGGTACACCTCTTGGAGGCCTTATTCAAGATCATGTTATATCGGGTGTAAAATTATCATTACGTGGACGCTTTTTTAATCGAGAAGACTACCAACAATTAGTTTTTCAGGGTTTGTCTCATATTAAACAGAACATCAAATTATTGCCACCCACAATCCTAAAACCCATGCAATTATGGTCTGGTAAGCAGGTAAAAATAAATACTTTCTTATTTTTTATAAAATTTAATTCATATTGTTGTTGAAGGTATTGTCCACAATAATTCTAAATTTGATTCCCGAGGGATATTTGCCAATATCATTAAATTCTGTAGCGAAAATTAGTGCAAAGGTCAGTAATAATGCTTTTAATGTGAATGTGATCAAAATTAAACAACGTTTTTTTAGCATTGGACTATAGCTAAAAGTCGACCAGCTGTTGCTGGTGGCACGCAGCTACAAGAGGCTCAAATGTCGGAAAGTGCAGTAATAATTCGTAATGGGGAGCTTTTAGCAGGAGTTTTAGATAAGCAACAGTACGGTGCTACCACCTATGGTTTAATACATTGTGTTTATGAAGTATGTAGAACTTAAAACTTTTAATATTTTAAGAATTAAAATTATTCCTTCTGGTAGTTGTATGGTGGAGAAACTTCTACACGTCTTTTAACAGCTTTTACAAAAGTTTTCACCTTTTTCTTACAACGGGAAGGTTTTACATTGGGTGTAAAAGACATCCTAGTAAATAATGAAGCTGATAATAAGAGACGCAAAATTATACAAGAAAGTAGAGAAATTGGAAATACAGTTTTGTCGTCGGCTTTGGATTTGGAAGATGTTCCTTCCTTAGACATTTTATCAGAGAAAATGGAGGAAGCTTATATAAAAGATACCAAGTTCCGCGTAGTCTTAGATAGAAAATACAAATCCGTGTTGGACAATTACACAAATGACATTAATAAGTAAAAAATAGGATTGGCTTTTAATTCACAAAAATTGTTGTAACTAATACTTTTCTTTGCAGAACATGTCTTCCTAATGGATTAATAACAAAATTTCCCAACAATAATCTTCAACTAATGGTTTTGTCAGGTGCTAAAGGATCTATGGTAAATACAATGCAAATTTCTTGCTTGCTGGGTCAAATTGAATTGGAGGGTAAAAGACCTCCTCTAATGATTTCTGGCAAATCATTGCCCAGTTTCACTTCTTTTGAAACATCCCCGAAATCAGGGGGCTACATAGACGGACGATTTTTGACAGGTATTCAACCACAAGATTTCTTTTTCCATTGCATGGCAGGTCGAGAGGTATGTTTTACAATATTTATTTATGAAGTATACATAGTAATATTAAAATTTTACGAAAAAGGGTCTCATTGATACGGCGGTAAAAACGTCTCGTTCTGGTTATTTACAACGTTGTCTTATAAAACATTTGGAGGGCCTCACTATAAATTACGACTTAACTGTACGTGACAGTGACAATACTGTAGTTCAATATCTGTATGGAGAAGACGGTCTGGATATTTTAAAATCTAAGTTTTTTAACAGCAAATTTAGTACAGCCTTTTTAAGCCAAAACGCTTCCGTAATTTTGCATCCTAAAGAATTGGCCAGTATTAAAAATGAAGAGGAATTATCAAAGGTCCAACGTCATAATAAAAAATTATGTTCATGGTTAAAGAAAAATACCAATTCAACTAAAGCTCATACGAAATACATTTCACCTTTCACTCATTTCTCTGCTGAACTTAAGAATGAAATTGAAGTAAAAAACCCTAATGAAATCAATGAAAAGACTGGCAGATGCCGTAAAGACGAGGCTATAATCAAATTATGGAACAAGGCTGAAGATGAAAGTAAAAATTTGTACCAAAAGAAATTTAGCCGCTGCCCGGATCCAACGAACTCAATTTTTAGTCAAGACACTACATTCGGCTCAGTATCGGAAAGGATTGAACAAGTTATAAAAGATTATATTGCAAAGCATCCAAGTAGAAAAGATGCAGTCACAGACGTAATGTACATTAAGAACGTAAAAGCTTTAGCAGCGCCAGGTGAGCCCGTTGGTTTACTAGCTGCCCAATCAATCGGTGAACCGTCCACTCAGATGACACTCAACACTTTCCATTTTGCTGGTCGTGGTGAAATGAATGTTACTTTAGGTATTCCCCGTCTACGTGAAATTCTTATGATGGCTTCCGCCAATATTAAGACTCCATCAATGGACATCCCCATTAAAGCCAATCAAGAAAGAGCTGCTGAAAAATTACGAATATCTTTAAATCGCGTAACTCTAGCAGACGTTTTACAATGTATGTTGAAATTAATATGAGATATAGGAACTTTTTTATTTATCCCAATTTTTTGATTTCACTTCAGATGTAAACGTCAAAACTCAGCTAGTTCAGCAGCCCTCAAGATCGCAAAAGTATGAACTCACTTTTCAATTTCTACCTCGTGAAGTATACAGTGACGATTTTTGCATTAAACCTAAGCAAATTCTAAGGTTTATGAGTAATAAATTCTTTACTCTCCTTTTCCGCGCCATTATAAAATCTAATAAATCATCAGTTTCTGTGTAAGCACTTATATTATCTATTGAAATCTAGTAATTATAAAAAGTTTTCTTAAATTTAGCGTTGAATTGGGTGAAACACAAAAGGATGATAAACATATTGATAAAAAATTAGATGGTGATGATAATGAAGTAAATGACGTAACTGAGAAAAGAAAATCATCGAATCTTTCTAATGACAATGATAATGATTCATCTGATGAAGAACAAGCAAATGATGATGGCGATGATGCTACTGGCATAAAATTGAAATCTCGCAAACTAGATGAAACTGAATATGACGACCCTGATGATGTCGAAGAGTTATTGGATGGTAAGTCAATCGTTTGTGAACACAATTTTTTCAATTAAACTTGAAAGATCAAATATATTTTCCTTAAGTTTGATGTTTTCGGAAATATCTTTTCGCTGTTTTTTCAATTTTGCAGTTAATACACAAAATGAATTTATATTCCGTCGAAAAATCGAAGGTCACTTCTGCTTATGTCAAATTGTTAGAACAAAATTTATAGCTAGTTCGCTTTTAGTGAATGTAGTCGAGGATTTCAAGTCCTCTGCGAAGAGAAGTCTTTATGATTAGATTAGGTTAGAGGGCGTATACTTGTCATTGTAATTTTGTCCTGGAATCTATACCACGATAGGGAAATTGGAAAGGGAGGATATTAGAAACGGAGGAAAAAGGATGGACCACGAAAACACAATAGAGCGCGACTACAACCTTGATGCCCTAGTAATTTTCAACCAGCCTACTTATGAATCTATGGTGAGCCCGATAAAGTGGCCAAGCATTCAGAGAAGGCCCTACTCAGGTTCCTCAACCTACTAAGGGCTGGGCAGTTGCGGAGGAGGTGTCTCTGGGATTTTTTCCAGAACCTTTAAGCGATTTAATCTCGCAGAGCCATGTAATGAAACCAATAACTAACCTCAGACTGGTCTCATCCAAGCCCAGCAACAAACCTATTCTATCACTGTCTAATGCAGGCGATAGATACATAACATCCTGATTTCGAAAATCCGGGATATTTCGGGATTTTCGATCCAGATACCGAAAAAAAAACTAAAAACAATTGTTTTGTTAAAAATTTCATTTATTTTTAACCTTTATTATGTATTACGTGCGTATAAAATAAAAAAAATAGAACAAAAAATAACAAAGAGCGTAATTTTACAATACTAAAAATAATTCATCTATGTCTACATACATATATAAATACATTTGTGAAAAACAAATACCTACCCTTTTAAGAACAATATTTAGAGTCCAAAATATAGACAATACTTATACNAAAAAAGCGTAATTTTACAATACTAAAAATAATTCATCTATGTCTACATACATATATAAATACATTAGTGAAAAACAAATACCTACCCTTTTAAGAACAATATTTAGAGTCCAAAATATAGACAATACTTATACTTATAGTTTTAAGTATTTTTTTTAAGAAGAGCCTTCTTTCATCGAAGAGCCTTAAAGGAATTTTGTAGTGAACATGCGCTGCCGCTGAAAAACATCTTTCGCAGTCTACACTTGTGGGCAAAATGGTTTCAAGATAGTTATATGCTGGATATAACTATTCACCTCTAACACGTAGTGATACAAACAAATCTATTTCTTGAGTATTTTAACAGATTTTATTGGCCTTTTACATCCTTAGAAGGCAAAGTTTAACTTTTTAACTTTAGAAGGCAAAGTTTAACTGGAAGTCGTTCAAATTAAACAGTTACAGAGGAGATTCTCTAACTTCTCTCTCAGCGTACCATACTTTTTTAAAGTTAATCACTATTTTTTCCTTCCAAAAATTTAACCTTTTTAACTAGACTTCAAACTAAGTGAAATATGTTTTCATTACAGCTGATGCGGATGAAGATTTGAATGATGACCTAAATGACGCCGAAACTGTTGGAGAAAAACAGGTTGATATTGAAAATGAACAGGGCGATAAAAAAATTGAAAAAATCTTGGATAATGCCATGGTAGAAAATTACGTTTATGATAAGAAACATCACTTATGGGCTAAACTGACTTTTAATGTAAGTTTTTCTTTTTCTTTTAAAACTAACAAAATTGTAATTATTTTCTTAAATTTACCCACTGGACAATCGAAACGCAACATATTTCAACTGAATTTAAAAAAAAAACTGCTTTAAATTACTAACTTTTTTACAACTTTTCAACATCTGATATTTATTTATATTAAATAAGTGTGTTATACATACATGTATACATAATTGGTCATTACAACCCTAGCTTCTCACACCACTTATCTTGTGTGCGTTAATTTTATACATGAGTAGCTGGATCTAGTTTTTTTTTTGAAATTTTAATGGCAATTTTATTTACTCTCAGAGTTTTTGCTAGAAATCTGCTGAGAGAAAGTCGCCTAAAAAATATTTTTTTTTTTCATATTTCATTTTGATGTCTGACTTGGGGTTTGACCCGTGGCATTACGTCTAATAAGCCAATAGACTACCTACTAGACTACTGCAACTTCATAAGTGTATTTTAATTCAGTAAAATATTCAAATGTAAAAGATTTACAGATTTTTGTTGTACCTTACAATTACTTTTATGTAAAATCAAAATGTTACTAATGAATACCCTAATAATTTGATTACGACCGATAACTGAGCCTCAATTAGTATTATGTTTTTTAATTAATTATTTTATTAGTATATCTTATTTGCCATAAAGCTATTGGAAATATGATTTTAGCAGTATTACTGTATTCATATCCAATAAATTGGGACCTCCACATTTTTTGTATTTTCTGCAGGTCTAACAGCCTGCTCTGGGAAACAATGTTAATTTTTACGATTGTACCCCGCCCCTGGCGTAAACATTTCTTTTATAGTGGGGCATTTTTATTTTAATTTAATTTAATTTTTCTTTGTTTATTATTTAATCCGCGTATATTTTTTAATGTTCATTTTTAATTAAATATTGTAATGTACCTACATAACGGTGGTGTTCACATTATATAAATAATAAGATACCACAATTTTGTGGTTGCCAATAACACATTTTCAACTAGCAATGTAATTGAAGTTCAGTTACCACACGCAGTCGAGTCATTAGATTAGGTTGAAACGTTGGCGCATCGCTGTATTTACAGGTCCACTCCTTCATTGTGATTCTTCAAATAAGAAAGTAGGAATTGGGAGAACAAAATTAAAAATGGAATAAGAACCAAAGAAAATTGAAAAACAGCAATCAGTCAATTAGCACCCTAACCGATTTTTATAGATTTCTTTCCGCCAATTTTGTGAAATGGCTAAAGTTGTCGAAAAATTTAATACCATGACATTCTACAACGATTGCTAAATTTTAATTTGTATCGAAAAAAATCATGGCGGTCGTATTCTGTTCTATAATGTAATTTGAATTTTAAATAACGTATAATACATGTTTGAATATTATACGCGACAATAAATTGAAAAATTGATAAAAGACAAAAAATAACGATATTTAACAACAATTTATTTTTATTTTATTTTACAGTTGGATATGAAATACAAACAACCTAATATTTCATCTATTATTAAAGAGCTGTCTCAAAAAACAGTAATTCATCAGGTAGATAAAATTAAACGAGCTATAATTTACAAAGGAAACAATGACGAACAAACACTGAAAACAGATGGCATTAATATTGTTGAAATGTTCAAACACAACGAAGTTCTTGATATTAATCGCCTATACTCAAATGATATTCATGCCATAGCCCGTACGTATGGCATTGAAGCGGCTGCCCGAGTCATTGTACAAGAAGTAACTAACGTGTTCAAAGTATATGGTATTACAGTAGATCGTCGCCATTTGTCGCTTATTGCCGATTATATGACTTTTGATGGGACTTTTCAACCACTTTCTAGAAAAGGAATGGAGCATTCGTCGTCGCCTCTTCAACAGATGTCTTTTGAATCATGTCTACAATTCTTGAAAAATGCAGCTGGTGCAGGATATGGAGACGAACTTAAATCACCATCTAGTAGGTTGATGGTAGGGTTGCCAGTAAAGAATGGCACTGGAGCTTTTGAACTACTAACAAAGATATGCTGAAAAAAATAATTAATATATATTTTGTAATATATATACAACATATATACATATTTTTCTTTATTTCTTTATTTCTTTTTTTTTGTCAATAATAAAGTTTATTTTTTCTAACAAATTATATACAAAATATAAAATGTTTAAATTATAATCAAATAATTGTTACTCCGATTCTTCAGAACTATTTGAATATGCAGCTAACATTGATAAACTTCCAACTGTGTTACCATCTTCACTAGCTGATGCCGTCTTTGTTTCATTGTCTGCGCTTGTAGATGAATACTTTAATGTTGGCAATTTCTGAACTGTTTTAGTTTTGACCAAAACTAGAGGCTGCTTTCGTTTTACCAAGGTATTAGAAACCATATTTTTTTTCTCAACTCCGATAGACGGTTTATTTATATTAACGCATGCAGCTTTCAATTGTTTTGCTGGTGTGAGTGTGAGTAAAGTGTCATTCTTTATTTCTTCAATTATTTCCTCCGCTACTATTTTCTTTGTTGACGTCGAATCGTTAGATTTTCTTTTGAAACATATTGACCTTAAGTTAATAAAAAAAAAATATTAATGTTATTGAGTTTGTGAATTATTTACAAAATGAATGATGGAATATTACACATATAAAGTTATCAATAAGTCTTTCAAACGAATAAAAAATTTGAATTATATCTCATACAATCTTCCTTTTATTTAAATTTAAAGGGAGGAAGCTCTTAATAGATGACTAATACAATTGATAAGAACGTTTTGTAAGGGCGTTCAAGGATGTTCAGAAACTAGACTCATGTCTTTGATTATTTTCGAACCACTCGCCTACTATTCTTTCTACCTCAATTTCATATGGGTTGTCAGGTTTTTCTGGTGTTTTATTGTGGCTTAACCTGTGAAATGTGCATTCATTTTTGCGTAACCATATCTTCTGTTTACTCAAATTATTGTCACTCTTTATTCCACTTACGCACTTCCTTTTCTTCTTTCACGGACAAGTTTCTAGGATTCTATAAACTTCGGGTGCTTTGTGTTAACTATAATGTCTTTACACTTATACAAACTATATTTTCCTCATGTGAATAATTTCGTTATCCTAGAGTTCGGCATATCTTATTTACGAGGCACATTAATTTGAAGTCAAAATTGTAAATGCTTTAAAATATAAGCTTTTGAAATTATTATTATTAACATATTTAATCAAAAGCATTATTAATGAATAATACATAGGAAATGCTTGTCTATATCAAAATTGTGATTGTGGAACATTACATACATATATAAATAGTGGGTAAAATTAGAAAACTATTCCAGTTTAACCGAACTTAAAAAACTTTTAACGAAGACAGTTGGTACTTACTTAACATATTCTTCATCTTCTCGTTCTTGTCTTTCCAGACGTTCTCTTTCAGTTTCTTTAGTGTTGTATTGTTGCAACATTTTTTCATAGTCTACAGTCTGTTGTCGCCTGTTTAAATCGCGCAATTCCTCCAGAGACTCGAGCATTTCAATTTCATTTCTGGATTGTTGTGTTCTATTCTCTAAAAGCTTCATCGGATTGTTTGCCTCCTCTTCACGCAACTCTTCTTCTTCCCGACGTGCCTGTTCCTCTGCCATTTTTAATGCCATAAAATTTCTTGTTGCGCCTGCTTCGATTTCATAGTCTGTGTTTTGGGGGTCAGTCTTAAATGAAATCTCCTGCAAACAACGAGTACATTTTATATAAAAACGATAAATACGTATGCCCAAATACGTTTCATTTTCCACATCTTCTTTACGAGCATTAAATTTTTTACCCTTGTAAATGTATTCGCCGCAAGTCTTACATCTCATGTTGAATGGAGCCATCAAACGTACAGTGTATTGACGATTTTTGGCCAATTTCATACGAGGTATTTTGGAGGGATCAAAATCAGGAGGATAGTATTTCTAAGAAAAATAATAGTTTTGTTTTATTAATGTTAATCCCATATTATCTTTAAAACTTACATTTAAAACTTTTCGTTCAGACATTTTTGCTTAAATTAAAACTATTTAGAAAATCGAAATTATTTTAACAATGTTCCTCTTTCACTTTGTGATTTCGTCAATAAATCTAAAGGCGGACGTCTTGAAGTCAGCGTTTGAAAGTAAACGGCGTCATTTATCGCTTTTCCCAGCATTGCTATATCAAGTAAATAATTGTATTACGCTCGTTTATACAGTGATGATAATTTTGAACTTTTAATGTTAGTTCAAAACTTTAGTCCTGATCACATGAAAAATATATATTTACAAAAAAGCTGTAATTAAATAAACTTAACTTTGGTTTCACAATATTTTGATCCATTTACATTTAAACGGTAGTTATAGATACTTGAGAGTATAGCATTAGAATCTGGTTAATAGTTTTAAATCGTTCATAGGGACAAGCAAAGATATAGCAACCCAGGCAAAAAGGAATTTTCCCATTCATAAAGAGGTCTATTTTCAATGACCACTTTTTAATCGTATAGCGTTGAAACTTTTGGAAAAGACGAAGTACTTGGAAGTTTGCAAAAATTTATCAAATTTGGACAATTTTATTTCAACTGAATTTTTTATACTACTTTGTTGTACAACTTGATTATAACGTTCGAGAGTTCCAAAAATTTTGATTTTCGTTTGACTGACGTTCAAATTGAACAACCAAGTATGAGGGCGATTTATTGTTTCGTTCGCTACTTTCGTGTTGATGCCGCAAGTGAAGCGTAGAAGGTAAACAAATAATCATACAAATAATGTGTTAAAGTGGAATAATAATTATGTAATTCTATTGAGGCATACAAAAATATGTTTGAATTATGGTATACTAAATACAATTTTCATAAAAATATAAGACCATTAATGTAAATATTCCCGAATTAATTTTGAATGTTGATGCCACAAAAAAATTTATAACTAAAATTGGATAAACAGTGGGTTAAAAACTGTTATGGCTAATGAATATTCAGGAGAAATTTAAAATTGATTTTTAAGCATTCTAGATCACAGAAAAAGCATTCGCTATCGCTAATAAGTTAAATTCTTTAGCGATTTTCACTGTCAATTTTTTCCTTTCAAAGTTTAACAAATTCACTTTTGTTTATTGACAAACACACATACAAAATCAGTAATTTAAAAAACAATATTGATAATCAATTTTGCTTTCAATAAGTGTTTCAATATTTGTTCAACAAAACGGTAGATGTATGTAAGCCGCTGTAATTTGTAATTTTTTTTCTTGACGGATACGTCACGAAAACGAAAATTTATCCAAAATTGATTTCTAATTGCGTGTAGCCCACGTTACAGCTACCAACATCACTAAAATTAATTTCACATATAAATAATTAAAAAAAAAAATATTGAACGTGTACCAGATTTATTAATACAAGTAGTAGCAGCATTACAACAACTCATTTCAATTTGAATTCTTACAAAAACAATTTGTTTTTGTTGTAAAAATGACAAATCTTAAGTGAAAGCAGCAACAAACATATAAAAAAGTAAACAAAACACCTTTTTGCCCCGACGGTCTAGTTGGTAGTGGGTTCGATTCCCACCAGAAATCCTGGGTGATTGGTGATTATGTGTTTGTTGACATTATTTGATTAACAGAAATAGAAAAAGAAACTAAGAATTATTACAGACAGTTCTCGGGAATGTTTTCTTCAAAATATAAAGTTTCACATAGTTGAGCATCTTTCCTTTCGCCTATAACAATCTTTCTGTTGTTCCAACACAATACATTTTAATATATATCTTGCGAGCCACCTTTAAAACCAACAGTGTGCACATATACATACATTTTCAGACCGTTGTCGCTGAGGGTGATGCTTTAGAGATCTACAAATCATTCGTCTGCATAACAGTACTGCATAACAGTACTCCCTTGCTAGCACCCGAAACATTTAACTTGATAGGATTGTATACTATCTGAATCATTTTTGCCTTTAAGGTGCCTGGCATCGAAGTACTAGGTTGATTTTACCGTTTTTGGTTTAGAGCACTAGTAACAAGACAACAACATTTCACTAGCATTCGACTGACTACAGTCTGAAACCTATAATGTAGTAACGGGCGATTACGAAACTCTTCCGGATATGCGGGGCTTAATTTTAATTTGTTCATAATAACGAAATGAGGAGTTTGCATTTTATGGCTACTGCCAGATTTTTAAAAAACTGCTGCTCTTTAATAGACAACTTAAACCCCTCTACCTTCTTGAGGGTACATACAAACATGGTTCCAATATCATTTTATTCAATAAGTTGCAATTTCATATATTTTTATAAAGCGCAATAAAGTACTTAATTTTTCCAAATAATTTTTCTGTCCTTTTGCTTTGTTTGTAATGCGTACAACCCGAAACAAAACAAACTTCTGATTGGTAAGCAAAAATCGACAAATGGTAATTAGGTCTCAACAAGGGTTATAAAAGGATGTGGAACTGAGGAAGCTGTAGGGTATGTAGTTAATAATGTTTGTAAAGGTTTGGATGCAGGTTATAATGGTGTTGCACGAATTTTTTATGACTTATAAAAGGCTTTTGATTTAATTGATCACAAAATCTTAATTTAGAAATTGAAGCACTATTTATGGAACTGCTTTAAATTTATTAAATAATTATTTAATGAATCGTAAGCAATATGTTTCAGTAGGATAATGTGCAAGTTAAATACAAGTTTGATATCGAGTACCACAAAGAGACGTTTTAGGCCCATTACTATTTACAACTTATCTGAATGAAATTCAGGGTACTGATTTGTTTGGTAAACTATATGTATGCAGGTGACATATGTCTCTTTTATAATTACAAGTATGATGCTATTCTGTAAGCATATATGGTAGAAGATGCGGCTTTAATTGGGGAATTAATGAGGGAAAATATACATGCGTTGAATGCTGAAAAAACAAAGCTCTTAAGATATCGTCTATATTTCATAGACAACTGGATATTTAGGATTTTTGTTAATGGAATAGAAATTTTTGATAGCAATTTAGATAAATATCTTGGGATTTATTTTTAGAACAATCTTTTTTACAATTTACACATCCAGAATCTTTAAAGTAAAATTGTATCTACTTTAGGATTTTATTGCAAATTCAAAAACAAGCCTACGAAACAGGCGAAACTTATATCACATATTAATATTTGAAACATAGTTACTTAAACTATTTGACAATGGTAAAAAATATTGAATAAAGATCATCCCAACAATTTCATTATATAAGAATATTTCTAAGATAATTTTATCTTTCTATGGACTTTCAAACTTCAACTATTGCTTCGTGATTTTAAAATAAACCATAACATTGGTCATCGCACGATTTCATTTTAAAGAAATAAAACTGGATTCAACACAAGGAATTATTTGAATTTAGTAATCAAAAAATGTCGATTGGAAACTATAAAACAACATGTTGAGTTTATGGGTAGTCCATAATTTAATTATCTGCCCTGAGATATGAAAAATGTAAAAAGAAAGCAATATTTGAAAAAAGCCGTTAATTAAAGGCAAGATTTTACCGGGCAGATAACTTGATTTTCATTATTATGAGTACACAATAAGATAAAAGTGAGCGTTCAGCTAGAGGGAAGATCATCCTACCTGTAACTTTTGAAGTTCACTTTATCACAATATGGTAGCTTCAAATATAAATATGAAAAATAAACGTTAACATATTAATAGCTTTTCAAATGAAAGGATATTAGCGTATTCATTATATTTATTTTAAAACAAAAAACACAAAAATAAAAAAGCTAAAGCACTTGCTTAATTGAGCAATGTTATCGACATTGCTCCGGCACTGTCATATTTTTGAAAACGTTAACTTTATTTCATCTGTAGATTGTAATAACGAAAATAAGTTAAAGGTGATTTTAAATTTCACTTTATCTAAAGTAACCTTTAATTAGACCCAACTTTAATGGCAAATTGTAACAATATAATAATATAAAAACATTATGTAATAATATAAAGCAATGGTTGGTTACTTATTAATTAATCTGCTAAAGGAATCGTATACATACATCATAGGTCATTACAATTTTTCAGTCAGCATACCACTTATGTTGTACGTGGTAGTAATAAGAATGTTTCTATCTTCGATGATTTTCATAGCCTTTCCAACTGATTTATTAAATTCTAAGTGGATGGTGATATAATCTAGCACAGAGGTCGGCATAAGGAGAACATGATTAAAATGTGTTTAGTTGTGAGACATGTAATCTAATATTTTCAAGTGTAAGCTAATAGTATGTATGTGTATTGCAAAATATAAAAAAAAATGTATAGTGCCAAGTCCTGAAAACTGCGTATTTAACTTTACAAATATTCTTTAAAAATCGAGATCATTTCTCATTGTTATTAGTGAATCTCATTGAATATTAGTGTATCCTATCGTAATATTTCTTTGTGTGTATAATTGAAACCTGAAAAAAAGATATACGAACCTTCTTCTTTAAGCCGAAAATCCATACCAAGCATTTAATGCAACCTTGCATTACATGCTTGTGTCAAAAAAGTAGAAGCAGCGCAGTTGTTTCTGATAAGTTACAGACCAAAACGCATACAAATTTCTTTCATGAACAAAATTTGTATACTAGTTATCGATTTTATTCATCTACTCAGTGTCATCTCTGTTGAATTTGTAAACAAAAACTGTGAATTTATTAATTTGTAAACAAAGACTGTGAAGTTATTAATTTGTGTACTAGAGCTATGGAGGTGAAATTAATTGAAGCGGTAAAAAATCAAGAAATTTTATACAATAAGAGGTCACTCCTCTATAGGAATAAAAACAAACGTGCATCTGCTTGGAATGCAATAAGTATGGAGTTAAATTTGCCAGGTAATATTAATATTAATGTATAATATTATTTGCGTGGTCATGAATGTGTCTCTTTCAGAGGATGTTTGCAAAACTCGATGGAGGTATCTACGAGATAAATATGTTAAAAAGATTTCGCAGAGTCATCATGCCTCCGGAAATGGAGCGGAAATAATGGAGAGTCAATGGCAATATCAGAGCCAAATGAAGTTCTTACGAGAACATATAAGATCTCGAAAGTGAGATATTTTTTTGAGAAAAAAGAAAATATTATTTAACTTCTACATTTACTTATTTATAATTTCATTACAGGATGGTGACAAGTTTAAGTGAAGAAGGATCGCCTACTGAAATATTAGAAAAAAACCGCAGCGAAAGTATTGAAAGCATGCCAGAGGTAAGGGAATACAAAATATTGTAATAATAATTGTAATATTATTATTTACAGACGTTATTTTCTGATGTTGAATTCTTGGGCGACCCACCATCTTCGAATATATCAACTTTAAATAGCGAATCAACTTCTTCCCCCTTTGAAGCTCTAAGCCCTAGCCAAAAAAGATCGCGGCGGGAAAGCAGCAGTGAAGCTTTTAATAAATTTCTAAGCAAATTGACTAGCATTGCCGAAGCTAGATTTTCTCGAACTGAAAGTGGCCCGCATGACGGTTTTTTTGGTATGGTTAGGGAAATGTTCGATAAAATGGAACCCGAAGCTGTTGAAAACGCAAAATTTTATATTTTAAATTACTTGCATGGACAAAGAGCAAAAAAGTGAAGATTTATAAGTACATGTTAATACTAAACGTGTACACAAGACGCTTAAAAGTGTACAGTATTGCATTTTTCTCATGAGCGAATATTGATTTTAGTAGCAAATGCAAATAAGAGTGAAGCAAAGATATTGTGCAAAAAAACTAGTGCATACAAAAACCATTGTACAAAAGTTTAAAAGACAGTTGTGTGAAGTGTACAACAAAAATATTCTCATCTTCATAGTGTCACAACGTGCATTTTTTCTTGCAGTAAATTGTAAAGAAAAAATTAATATAGTTTCAGTGTAAACCTGAAAAAATGGCATACCATTGACTAACATGTACACTCGTCGCAGTCTGATCGGCTACGAAATAACACAGCATAAGCAATGTGTGTGAATTCTCTCTGCACAATTGTGCTATGAAATGGTAATCGCTGGTATAGATACACTTATATGTAAACACTACTGAAATTCGTTTGACAATACTGAAAATTTAATTTGAATAGTGAAATATCCTCCTACAACACAAAGCATATTTCCGTTACTTCACAGATCAATAAGTGCCGTTGCACACTTTGAATAAAAGAGAAATACACATTTCAGTGTACTTGTAAAATCAAGAGCAACAGAAAAGATAACAATTCAGTATTGCATTTAGTGAAGAGTAAGTTAGCAAAATGTTTTGTGCACACGTCTAGTTAATACTATTATTTTTTATATATTAGTGTTCAAATTCTTTTCAGTACAATATAATTGTTATTTGTTATTACTTATATTTATTGTCCTTTTTAAAGGAACAGAATTAAGGTATTATTGTTATTATTAAATTTTTTCTTTATTTTTTACATACATATATATATACAGAAAAAAGTTGAAATAAAATGAAAAGACTGAATTCAATAAAAATGAATGAACAACATCCCTTTGATTGCCATAAGCACCTCAACGTGTAATTTGCTTTACACAGTGCCATCAATACAATACTATATGTTCTTAAAGTGTTGTATGTTTTAAGAATTTAGTTAAAAATTATTTGATAAAATACATTTAAGAACATAAGTTTATAATTATAATAATTTGAGCAAGAACCAGGTGGGCATGTAATGACCACGTGTTTTCCGGTGATGGCTCCAACTCAATTCAGCATATCCTATATATTCCGCTATTCGCTTTCATTCATACGTATTGATTCTATATAACGTCACACATCTCCAAAACAATCTGAAATATACTGTCTGCTAGCACCATGCGCTAAGTATATGCATGGAAAACAAACTATTGAACATAGGGGGTCGAACATCTTCGGCTTTTTACACACATAGGACGCGACATCAACAATGTTCGTTAAAAAGAGCGTAAAATTGCATTCAGTTGCTTGTCAGCATTCAGTTTTTTGTATTTCAATTATACACCCAAAGAAAAATTAAATTAAAATATGGAATAAAAAATGGAAACAGATTTTTTGCTTTTAATATATTGAAAGAAGCTGAGTGTTTAGGCACAAACAATAAAAAAGTTTGAATACTCATTAAAACGCCATTATAGAAGTTATCATACTGAGCTTCGTTCAATAATGGGCTATGTACGGGAACATTTGTGTAAAAAGTTAATGCAGGATTTAAAAGCTAAAAGTAATTTTATGGTAAATTTGGGTTAGAAATATAGAAGTTCCATTTCTAGGATCCAACAAAAGGCAACATATTGCAAAGCTTTAGCATTGGCAAAAAAGGTTGCCCTTTTGAAGATGGTGAATTTTTTAAAAACATGTTTCAATTAATTTTCCTCTATTTTAGAGAAGCAGGGCAAAATATAAACCAAATTGTTAAAGAATTATCTTTATCTGCTCGTTCTATAACAAGGGGAACGGAAGATATTGACCTTTTGATAGAAAAGGAAACTAATGAAAGATTGAAAGGTACTAAATATATATCTGTATGTTTTGATGAAAGCCTTGATATTTGTGACACAAGTCAAATTTTAGCATTGATAGTACAAAATATATTTGTGAGTCGTCATTTTCTACAATGTCACAAATAAAAAATTATGACAAGGGAATAAACATTGATCAATTTATAGAATTTTTAGATTCGCAAATGAACATTTTCTCATCGCAAAGGATGGCACTATTTCACAAGGTAGAAAATATCATTATGTATAGATATACATACATAATAATAATGTATGGAAATATTTTGGTGACCGATTTGTCAAACAGAAGACCATAAAATATATCCAGGTACCTGCAAAATGTAATGATGACTCTTGTTACATATCCGTAAAAACTTGTACGAAAAATACCAATGTAGTTCGTATGAACAAAGCGTACTGACAAAAGTTTGAATATTTACCTGCATATTTCAAAAGGTCACTACAAAATTTCAATACCTTATTATTACGTAAATCAATCTATAATGATATTTTCTAATGATAATGAAATATTGCCATTCTTTCCAATGGGACAAATACACAGCTTTTACTTTGAATTTTTAAGTGAAATATGTCTATTATTCCGAAGAAAAAGCACAATAGTTTACAAACAACATTTGTTCGAACATTGCTTGAAACAATAATTACTAACAATTTTCCTTTGTGTTATACACATGCCTCTCACAATACACTCACATTTTTATCATGCTCTTTCTGTCTTTTTCTTTTGTTGTAAACGCATCAATAACTAAGCCTGGAATTTTTAATGAATGATTCGAGTATCTCGGGAACGAAAATCTTCGGCTTTTTATCACACATAGAACACGAACATCAACAATGTTCGTTAATAAAAGTGTAAAATTTCATTCGGTTGCTTATTAGCTTCTAAAGAAGGTTTATGTAGTTTTTCAGGTTTCAATGATACATCCAAAAAAATATTACAATAGGATTCACTATTTTTCAATTATATTCACTAATAACGATGAGAAACGATCTCCATTTTTGGAAGAATATTAAGTTAAATACACAGTCAATAGGTATCTGGCTCTGCACAATTTTTTTTATATTTTCCACTACATATACATATTATAAGGTTACACTTGAAAATAAAATAGTCTAGTAGGTAGTGTGTTGGCTCATTAGACGAAAGGCCAGGGTTCGAATCCCCGGTCAGACATCAAAAACGAAATATGAAAAAAATATTTCTTCGGCGACTTCCTCTCAGCAGATTTCTGGCAAAAACTCTGAGAGTAAATGAAATTGCCATGAAAAGTTTCTCAAAAAAATCTGTCGTTCGGAGTCGACTTCAAACTGTAGGTCCCGCCACTCATGTATAAAATTAGCACACACAACATAAGGGGTGTGAGAAGCTAGGCCGTAATTCTGACTGAAGGGTTGTAATGGCCAATTATGTATGTATGTATTATGGAATATTACATTTTTGGTTAGTTAATTTAGATATATGTACAGCCAAATATTGTTCTATTCAAATTGTTTTTTGTGTGTTTTTTTTTAATAAATTGCAAATTAATACCTCTAGCTGGAATAGTAATAATAAAAATTCCCTTATAAATATTTATAAACATTAGAATCATAAGAAAATGTATTTAAAAATTTTAAAGATTGAACAGATTTATGTATAAATACAAAAGTACTAAAAAAGGCTTTTGGGTTACATTACCACTCAAAATAGGCATTATTTATTTATTTTGTCTCAGAGTTTTTTTTATGCACAATACAATCATAATAGTAATAATAATTAAAGAAAAATCATTTTTTATGTACAAGTTTAAAAGATTAATTATGTACGATTACTATATATGAATGTGTCAAGAAGGAGAATTTGTACCACTTTGTCACTCAAAATACATACATATTATTTATTTATTTTGTTAAAATTGTTTTGTGAGCACAATGGAAACATAAGGATTTATTTCTTATAAAATAATTGTTTTATTATTATTTTAATCATAAATTAAAAAGAGGGCATTTGTGCCGCAATGTAACTCTGCATACGATAACACCATCACTCATGTTCAAATGTCACGTAATAGCGTGAGAGAACTGTGTTTTATACATATCCTTCCATTTTGCTAACGAGAGACAACGTTTCGGTAAACGTTTACATTGCTCTCCATATGCTAAAAAGATAATGTTCGCTACAGTACGTTACGTGTGGGTAACTAGCACTTTACGGCTTATTCCACAAACTGTGCGCAAAATAACAAAAGTTATTTTCTTTTATCACATAATTGTTTAAAATTACAATTTAATGTCGTTACCTTTAACTTTTCACGAGCCTGGAGATAGCGTTCGTTCAGATACAACTTGCCGTTGGTCTTCGTAATTTTCAAATATGAATTGCAGTTTTAGATTGATTTTAGCCCTTTCTCAGCTCAATTATTTTTGGTCATATGTAATGCTAATTTTTACACCATTGTCACGAATCGATTCCAAAAAATCTGTTAAATTTCTTGAAAAAAGAAGAAACAAAATAATCATTTTTTTATTCAACTAATTACCAACGTCATGGAAACAAAATGTTACTTTTACGACATTGTCTTTAAAATTAACTTCAACTTTAATTGCTTAACCTAATCTTCCTTCCATACACGTTCAGATTTTTTAACATTTGTGTGTTTATAAGTTAGTAAATTAATTGAGCATACATATAAAAATGTGTTTCATACTTTCAAAATATTCCTTGACATAACTACAAAGTGATTTTACTCTGCAAACATCGTGATTTGATGCTCTTCTATCCCTATCGTGAATAATTTGTGGATATTAAGTACCAAATTTTTAAACATTTAAATCAAGCTCGATTTCCTATTTGTGTGTGGCATACATACTGAAGATCTCACCTTGTAAGTTTCTTTTTATTGTGAAATTCTTTATTAAAATATTTAATAACTCAGACAATATCTCAGACAGTGGAGTTTCATTTCTACAGTAAAGTGAATTTTTAGTTCACATAATGTGTCTCCAAACTTAAAAAATTATAATAAATGTGTAGTNTTTCTACAGTAAAGTGAATTTTTAGTTCACATAATGTGTCTCCAAACTTAAAAAATTATAATAAATGTGTGTGCAAGAGTAGTTTTACAAAGATTTCTTAGAAAGATTGTATATTACTCGAAAAATATTAGTATCTGCAATTGATTACGATTTTTATTCATAAACTAAATTAAATCATTTACTCCTCATGTATCTCTTTCAATTGCTCAGTGTGACTGATAGAAACGACATTAGAATTATTCCTCTTAAATAAAACTGAATTTATATTCTTTAATTAAATGCCTTAAGGAAAACAGTTTAAAAAAGTTTTAGTCACTAAACTATTTAGTACATTAAGATAGTTTTAAAAGTAGAATATTTGAATTTTTCAAACGATATGTATTTGTATTATTGTATATTGTCTTTAACATATAAAACTGTTTCTTTACAAATAAATGTTGTTTACTTCCATATCATACCTCACTCTAGTTTATTTAATTTTAAAGCCACGATCTCAATTTCGTAAAAAATCTGCTCTAACTGCTGTAACTGCATTGTAGTCCTCTAGTATCTAAATATATATAGTTACTTTTTTTTCATATACTTTAATATTTACATTTTCTTTCTATATCTTAATACATACAGGATGTCTATTGATTCCGAATTATAAAATTTTGTGATGTATAAATTAAAGTTTTAAGACGAAAAAATTTTTTTAAAAAAATATTTTTTTTGGTTATTTGTTTGTTAAAACGCATAAACGTTTTTATTAATGGTAAAATTAACAGTAGAGATTATCTTAAAACGACCCTAACCCATAATCACAGGCTTTCTATTGATTTGGCAATCACGCCTCTCTACAATGTTGTTGGCGCGTTTAACTTTTGACATGAAGTCAGCACATTGTGTAATTATAGACCAGGTTTGTAAGCATTGTTAAATACTTTATATTGCGTATGTTGTTGATGAAAAATCATAAAACAAGTCTATTATGATTAAAAAAAAATTATATACATCTATGTATATTTATATAAAAGCTTCATCATGTACTACAAGTGTTTTTAAGCTTTGGAGAGTTATATTACTATTTATTTTTAAATTTGTGATTTTAAAATGTATAAAAGTATATAAAAGAGTAAAAATAAAATTATTTGAACGAATTCTAACATAATAACAATCGACAAAAGCATATGTAAGTTAAAAGCCAGGTTTTTTTAGATTAAAATACGTAAAAACGATTCTATTCTACAATTTGTTGCACGTCAATTGATACTGCCAATTTCTAATACCCACATAATTTGTGTGTTGCTGGTTATGTCGAATATTATGATTTTGTTGATGCTCATTTGACTCTGCAATGGTGTTTAATGTAGTTGAATTTAAAGTTACATCAGTTAAATTCCTCTTTGAGCTTTTCATAGACAATTCTACTGGTGGATGTTCCAATTGTCTTGGGCGACATTTAAATTCAAGTGGTTTTGTTGAAGCAATCGGATGATGTTTAGAAAATTCTGATTGTCTACCGGACCATTTTTCACTCATCACTGATTGTTTACTTGAATCGTTATGTGGCGAGTTCAAATTTCTGCAATTTTTTAAATAGGCAAATGGGCGGCTAAACCACTTTTGTCATAAATCGCAATCAAAATGGGGAGATGGGGATAAAGTATTCCGTCGTAGTAAATATACACATAAACAAAGTAATGCCAATAGAATCATTACCAGACCTAACATGACAAAGAAACCGTGTTTAAAACGTGCTGCATCGGCCGAAGCTTCCAAAAATAATAAATGCTGGGTTATTGCAGTATCATCTGAGCCCTGTACATAGCCATTTGAGATAACATGAGGAAGAAATAATTCCCAAAACCCGTACACTCTCATTAAATGGATAGTAAAGGGCGAGTTTTGTATATTATCAGACGAATATTTCCTATCAATGTATTTTGGCATTTGATAAGAATTGCTTAACTCGTTACGATTTGGTCGAGTATGCAAAGGCGATGTACTTTGATCTCTAAGTAAAAGTTGAGAAATTTTTTCCATATTTTTCTTTTCTTTAACAAAAGTGAATTGGTCTGTTAATGACCACTTTTGTCCTAAATCATAAATAATCCTATTTTTTGAGGTATAAGGAAGCCAACTATCATAGTCCCTTCCTGGTGTAGGATTGCCAGTTTTGATAAAGTTAATAATAGGCGTCCTCATTTTACGATGCACATTTTCCTCTTCAGCGTTAAAGCGTCGTCGTGCTATTTGTTGAAACAGTGTTGGACCAAATAAAAGAGGTAATTCTGCTGAATGTGTTGAACCACTGAACAAATTGACTTTCCCACGAATATCCATTGAATTTGTGAAATCATATATATATGCGTATAACTTGTTACTGTTTGGATTACTTTTTTCTGTCGCATTTGAAAGTTGGTTTAGTAATCGATAGAAAGGTAATTCATAATTATATTCTGATAGGAATCTACCCATTGCAGCCAATAAGTGTATTGGGTTCTCCTCGATATCGTTGTTAAAATAATGCCAATTTAGGGCTTCTAAATTACGCTTATTACTGTTGTCATTAACACCACCTTGACCACTTGTCACTTTCCTTAATATTGTGTTATTTATATAGGATTTAAGCGATGTATAACTATCTCGAGCTAATTCCAACCAGCAAATCCTGAAAAAAGCTCCCTCATTTGATGTTATTCCAATTATAGTAGTTGGAAAGTTGTTCATAATTGTCGCATTAGATATAAAACTGTTCAAGCTTTGAATTACGCTGGGTCCTAAGTAAAGAGTGCCGTTTCCATGATCGAAAATACTTTCGAACGCTTTCAATATGTCACTTATACTTTTCGAACGTAGACAAGAAAATAACTGCCTAATGTCTTCCTCAAATTGGCAGCCCAATTTGCCAACAATGACTTTGGACGCATGTTGTGTTGAATGCACTGATTTAAAGCTGCGTTCAATATTTCCAATTGACATAAGTACTAATTGATTAAAGGGAGGGGTATCTGTATGACGCAACTCATTATTAAGTAAATGCTGAAGAAGAGCGCATAGTGCGCCACTGGTTCCATGACCAAGCAATGAAATTTGATTTGGATTGCCGCCGAACATTTTTACGTTTGATTGGATCCATTCTAATGCTAGAGACTGATCTTGAAGACCAAAGTTACCACTTATTTCAGTATTATTTCCAATATTCAGCCAACCAAAAATATTAGTTCGATACTGAACTGTAATAACAACCATTCCCTCCTTAGCTAAATCTAAACCAGTAATTCTATTACGAGCCCAGTCGTATGACATATCCTCGCCTGTTAATACAACTAAAACTGGCAAATTGCCATATCGTAAACTGGCCTAAAAAATAAAACGGATTAATTTTAACATGGCAAAGACGCTCAAAGCAAATCTAACCTCTGGCACCCAAATGTTTAAGTACAAACAGTCTTCAGCAATTTCCGGAATCCGTGCTGAATGCTCTTCCGTAGCAACCTCATCGTATATTGTATTCGAAAGTTGAGGACATACTGGTTTCAAAGTCATAGTCTGCAATGTTCGATTCCAGCCCATGTGATATTTTGGAGGCTGCAGCGGATGAAAAAGATTTAATATGTTTGAAACTTTTACAAATTTAAACGAATAAGAAATACTTACCGCAAATCTTAACTCGTCTACCGGTGGTTGGGCGTATGGTACACCAAGAAAAGCGTAAACAGCTGCTCGTGTTGAATCCGGAAATACTTTAAGCTGTTTTTGCAATAATTTGATTTTTAATTAATTTACTGTTATATTATAACATTATGTTGTAAGAAGGTATTATTTTAATTTTAAATAAAAGAATTTAATAAACTTCAGAGAACGATTGCGCAGAACTGCACAATCATGTATAAAATTAACATACACAGTATGGGTGGAGGATGGCCAATAATGTGTGTATAGGGAAAAGTAATCGTTGCGAATGGGTAGTTATCTTGTCATTATGCGAGGTCTTAAGTATTAAGATGCTTAGGGTCGAACTGCAGATTGTGTTTCAACCCCTACCGGCAGGTTCGCTCATGTCAAAGTGATCTGAACTGAGCACAAAATGTTTAGTATCTATTTATCTATTGTTTTTCCAGTTGTAGCAGATGAGGGATTCTTAACTGAATCAACGGATAAATTCTATAGAGAGCTACTTGCTTGGTGAAATGCTGAAACTGTGTCAAAATGAAAGATTTATAGGAAACTATTTAACCAGGCCAAGAGAATGATGTACATTATCACAGATCAAAAATTTAATCAAAAACGCGAAAAGACAATCTTGGAAGGATTTCTGTACCAAGGTACAAAGTTCTACAGAAACCAGTATCGAAAACATTGATAATCTTTCACTTAACAATCTGATTAAACTGGGAGTACTAGTATAAAGACACCCTGGATGTGCGTTTCGAGAGATAATACCTTGCTTGTCAAGAACTCATCTCATTGATACCCAGTTATTATCATATGATATCTGCTTTACGCAGAAATTTATTGATTTCACAAACATTTCTGAACCAATGTCCAAAATTTAAACCTTATTGGAAAGGAGAGGGATATGCATACATATATTATTTGCTATAAGGTTTGATGAGGTAAACTTGACAATTGTGATTTTTTTTCATATTTTTTCAAATTTGTCCGTTCATAGCAGCAAACTTTAATTGAAAATACGAAATAAGTAATGACATTCTGAAAGCGCATTATATTGTGAAGAGATTAACATTTCGTTTGATCAAACCGGATAAAAATTAGCGTACTATTTTATATTTTTCATATGTATATATTTTCAAATGAACTTTTGGTTCAAAAATTTTCAGAATTTTTATGGGATTTTGATTATTTATCGGAAAATATGTCAATTTCACATTTGAGCGACTACCAGAAGTTGGCCTATGTTTGAGCAAAGGGGAAAAAAACACAAATATTAGCCGACGCATTTTGTGATAAACAATCAAGATCCATCAGAAATTCTGAAAATTTTTGAACCGAAAGTTCATTTGATAAGATAACATATATAAAAAATATAACACAACTGTTTTACTATTTAAATAGAAACTACTGTAATTTTTGTCCGATTTGATCAAACGAAATGTCAATCTCTTCACAAGATAATGCACTTTCAGACTGTAATCATTTGTCTTGCATTTTTTAATTTAATTTTGCAATTACGAATAGCTAAACTTGAAAAAACGAGAAAAAATCATATTTTCCAAGTTTACCCGATCAAAACTCATAAGATATAAGTTTAAACAAAATGTTTATGTATACCGTTCTAAAGGTTAATCACTCCCCTTTCTAAAAAACTTTGGATTTTTAAAATAGGTTCAAACATATTTTGGTAATCAATGATTTTGTGTGAAAAGATCAAAAAACAGTTTTGTTATTCGCATGAACGGACTATTGATGTCATTATTTTTTTATTTTATTTATGTATTTATTTATTTATTGATTAAAGCCAGTACAACAAGCAAATATCTTATTTAAAAGTACTGTTTATAAAAATTAAGTTAATAAAATGATAAAATATAATGATTAAGTTAATTTCATAAATCGTTCAAATATCTATAACGATTCCAATTTTCGGTGACACTAGCGCATAAATCTGCTTAATTTGACAGATGGCATGAGTTATGGCTTATTTACATACCGTTGTGGCTAATTTACATACTCTTGCAAGGTAAGAAAACCATAAAACTCTTACTGTATCAAATTGCACAAACTCTGTGGCCAAGTTAAAATCACCTTTACGTGAGATGACCATATCATCAAATCGCTCATGTATTATATGTAATATGTCATCAACTGTGTACATTACACCGCTCAGTTGCAATTCGTATTTCATTTCAAAAGTTTCGTTTAATGCTCCAAAAAAATTAAATGTAATTTGGTTTAAAGAATGAATAAAAAAAAAGTACAGACTATATTTCTGTATTTATTTTCCAATTTCCTAAAACCATTTTTATTTAAAATTTTTGTTTTAGATTTAGCAGATATTACAGGTAACCTAACAATAACCTTCAATTAAAGTTAAAAAAGACAGTCGATTCTTTGTGTTTTGGGTATTTTCAAAATGTAAAAGAAGTACGAAAGAACATGAATCGCTTAAAGATTTTGACATGCTTGAATCATGAACATGAGT
Source organism: Sarcophaga bullata (assembly GCA_005959815.1). Taxonomy (NCBI): domain Eukaryota; kingdom Metazoa; phylum Arthropoda; class Insecta; order Diptera; family Sarcophagidae; genus Sarcophaga; species Sarcophaga bullata. The sequence continues at coordinate 2,710 of QOCX01001341.1, read as the reverse complement.
ACGATACAAAAGAATCGNTTTCAAAATGTAAAAGAAGTACGAAAGAACATGAATCGCTTAAAGATTTTGACATGCTTGAATCAAAAGAATCGTTTCCTCCTATTTTTGTCAATAACTTGCATAAGAACTACACAAATATATGTTAGGACCTTTGTAATTTCTCGCCAATTTTCAATAGTTTGAATCGTTCGTTTTAAAAAGATCAGGAGTTAAATTGTCTTATTTTATTTGCATTATTATGTGGACAAAAACAAACTAAAACATAAGCAAACGAGACAAGAAAATTTACATGTTATATGGCAAAAATAAAGAGAATGGAATTAAACAAAGTGCAAAAATTCGGACATCAAAATAAAAAGCGGTATAAATAACGCTAAGACGTTGTTGCCACGTGAACAGTCAATCAGCTGAGAATTATATTAAATTGAGAATTTTATTACAAAGTGCGTATTTAGCACAGTGGTATGTTTTCAAAACATATGCTTATTTCAAGCTCATTAACTAATTTAATAGATTATCTCATCATCTGCTTATTTCAAGCTCATTAACTAATTTAATAGATTATCTCATCATTTAATAATTAGTGGGTTAAATATGAAATATGAAAAATAAATTACAGTTAAAATTGAACAGTTTGATCTAAAGCAGAAATACGCTCCAGTAAAGTTGCAAAAAAAAAATCATTTATTTCACATAAGAATTGTAAAGCGAAAATGGAATTTGCTAAGATACATTTAAATTGAAGTGTTGAAGAATAGACAAAAATATTGTTTCCAGATGAGTCCAAATTTCACTTGAAAATTTCTGATTTGAAAAAAAATGCATTCGAAAACCTGCGAATAAGTTTGACTTAGTATTGTAACGGAAAAACTAAGCTTTGTGATTTGAGTAAAATGGCGTGAGGGTGTTTTTCACTTCATGGATCCGGACATCTATATTAAATTAATGGAAAATATTTTGGAAACTGGCATGGTACCGTTTGTAAAAACTGAAATGCCTGTCTTAAGACACGATAATAATCTAAACCTTACAATGAATTTTTTTTAAATAAATTTACAAGACTTGAAAGGTTTGAAATAGGTCAGACATCAAAAATGAAATATGAAAAAATATTTCTTCGGCAACTTCCTCTCAGCAGATTTTTGGCAAAACCTCTGAGAGTAAATAAAATTGCCATGAAAAGTTTCACAAAAATCTGTCGCTCGAAGTCGACTTTAAACTGTAGCTCTCACCACTCATGTATAAAATTAACACATACAATATAAGTGGTGTGAGAAGCTAGGTTGTAATCCTGACTAAAGGGTTATAATGGCCAATTATGTATGTATCTTTAAAAATTCTCAGTTTTATTTTTACCATATTTCTATGGAAATGTCAAAATATTAAGTCAGTTGCTTTAATTTATGCCTTTTTATATATACTTTTAAGGATTATTGTTTAATTACCCCAACTAACGTTCCTTGTTTAAGGTTTATATGAGTGTGCTGGGCGTTTATTCTGATGGTTAATGTGAATAATATTACTTTTTCGAAGAAAAATAAAAATAATTTTAAATCCATTTTAAATTCGCTTCTCGTTTTTTTAAATTGTATATAATACACACATATATATATGTATGTATGTATACATAAAATATCGTTATGGTTTAGTAAAATTAAATAAAATTAACTGAGCTTTTTATATAATGAACAGTAATATATTTTTGTTTATAATTTCACTTTAACAAATATTTTCACTCGTAAAATTGTTGATGCTTTGACAACTTTTCATTGACTGAGTACAAGAACTAGTGGACATTGTTAAAAATTAAAACAATAATTCAATATCGTCACCTGGGTAAAGTATATATGTACGCAAGTGATGAAAAAATTCTGCACCACTCAATGGTGTTTTAAAATCAAATGGTCAGAATTGAGTAATTCACCTACCATGAAATTATTCAAAATATATGCACCAAACTCTCACGTGCTTGCTTTTTATAGGTATAACATTAATCTAATGAAAGCTACTATTTTAACAATCTCTTAATAAATAAGTAATTATTTTTGTTTGTTTTAATTTTAAATTTAAAATCAGAAAAATCAAGGTGTATATTAATTTTATACAAAATGTTCCCTGACCATTGATTCCAGAGATCTAGAAACGAAATTCAATTAAATCCACCGAAGGCTTATGGCCATCATTCGTGTCCCGACGTCTACGAACAGGTTTTGTGTTTGCTTAAAATAAAGTGGTTACTAATAAAAAAGAATTATATTTTACAACGCGAAGGTTACACACACTATGGCTATGCCAATTACAACAATCTGTATACGCAAAAAAAGTTAAATGATTATGAAGAAAATCATAACATTCATTTAAATAATTTTTTTATATCTTTAATTAATTCGAAAATCGTCGAATACGCAGTTCTCAAACTGCATCGTAGAAAAGCTTTAAACGTTTCCAATTAAGTTAGTGGTTCACAATACTCCAAGCATCTTACTCTCTAAACTATAATTTATTTTCTGTTACATAGCTTTTACTGGTTCCGCACAATGAGGCAAAGGACATACCCATACCATGTAGATATCGATCCCCGTTACACACCGTTCTTAGGAATTACTAACTAGCTGCAAAAGTCTTTATATACGACGGGGAACCTATAGTTTCAAGTCGACTCGAACGATAGACTTTTTGGAAATATAATTATGCCGCATTAACATACCTC
>QOCX01001340.1:25738-37450 GCA_005959815.1 Sarcophaga bullata | reverse complement strand
CGAAAAATTTTGTACCTCCCTGCCAAGTTTTTAAGTTTGTTAAGCTAACGATACTTATCCAAGGAGCTAGTGTACAGATTGCTGTCAAGTATTACTTCCTAAGGCATAATGGTTAGATCACCAGTGTAATAGGAAAAAAAGCCATGAGGATACTGACCTCCATCACAACAGATTTTCCGAAGCTAATAAAGAATGTGGAAACGTAGGTCAGTCCAATTTAGTTTCTGTAGTCAGTCTCATAATATCTTCGATTTAACCTCATAAAATCCGAGGTTTCTAATGCCTCCTAGCCACGCTTTTGAGTTTGCTAGCCTAACGATACTTTTCTATGGAGTCTTGAGGATCTGCTTAGATCAACAGTCTAGGAGGAAATAGACCCATAAGGACTCAGTCCTCAAGACATATTTTTGAACAAATATGTCCTCTTTTTATACCTCCTATCCAAGCTTCTGTTGGTAGACACTGTATCCTAAGGGGCCATTAGGATCTGGTATACGATCATCAGTGCGTACTAGAGGGAAAGTGCCAAGATCCATGCTTCCATTACAATATATCTTCCGAAGCTGATAAGGAAGGTGGAGGCGTTGAATCAATACTTCCATCATTCGGTGGTCCTTACAGATATGCCTCTAATGTTTCGAAGTTGGGAACACAGCACAAAATTCTGTTAGAAGAGGTGGCTTAAGGCCTAAAAGTTTATTTTTTTCAGATTAACCAGAGCTCGGGGAGCATACAGCAAGAAGTGACTTAAGGCTGCTAGCGGTCAGACTCATGGAACAAAGTGGTGTCGATTTACGACAGAACAGCTGGTATTAACCCGTGGCTCCGAAGAATACTACTGTAGCAGTTTCCATGAAATGTGCCTCTGCTCTGAGGCTTCAAAATCCTAATGACAGTCTCCACCAGCCGTACGCAAAGAAAACATTGAACTTCCATGTGATTAAGAGCAGGTGGAAGCTACTTTACTTCCTTAAGAATTAAGAACTCCATTGTTTGCTTATACCGGACATTGGTACCAAAAATTCCTTTCTGCGTGCCTCAGTGTTACCCAAACAATAACCATCACTGTGTACAACTATTTTTACCTGTTTTCCTATAGAAAACTTAATCATACGTATGTATGTACATAGGATTTAAAATTTTCTAAATTGTTATGCTCTACACTTCACGTCACTTCACTTTACTCCACTGCACTCCACTCTACTCCACTTTGTGTTCCATTATACGCCAAAAGGCTCAAACAGCCATAGACAAGAATGGCGTTGACACAAAATCGAAATGACTTAAATAAATACGAGAGTACGTATGACATGAAAGCAAAAAAAAACAAAAACAAAAACAACAACAAAAACAAGAAAACAGAAATAGAAAGAAAAAGAAAAAGAAAAAGAAAAAGGAAAGGAAATACTCATCATATAACGAGAATTCTGAATTCAGCCAAGGAGAAAAGTCATTTGAAAAATAACAACAACAACACAACACAACACAAGCACATAGAAATAAAAGAAATGAAGAAGAAGGAAACGAAGAAGAATGAAGTTGAACATTAAGCTTAAAAGGATGTTTGTTGTTCTGTGAGCTTGAAGTCTGTAATGCAGGCAGCTTAAGCAAAAAAAAGAAGACTTCTGTTTCCAAAGAAGCATTTGTTGGGCGCAATGGCTCAAGTGAGTAGGCAGTCGAAACGCCGGATAAAAGCACCAAAAAGAACTCAAATAATTACAAGTTAAAAATCCGAAGAGAGAAACGCCTAAGACTAAGGCAATAAAAATAAGTACACCACAACAACAATTCTGGTTGTTTAGTTTTCTGACAGCAAAAAATGCAAAAATAGTGGCACTAAACCAATACTTCAACCCCGGGCTGCTCCATTTTTTACTTACAAAAAAAAAAACGTTTCAGCCCACGCTTTAGCTTACATAGCCGGTACATAACACCCAATGACAGACATCCAGTCTTACACTTACTTGAACAATCATACTCATGCAAATACTCGGTATTCGTACTCCTGTCTCATTTGCGTTATTCTTTACTAAGCCTGTCTACGTTTGTACCCCCCATGGCATTTGTCAGCGGCGTATTGTCGTTTACATGTTTTTTAAAAAAAAATCCTGAAATGCACTTCAATTTCTCTTTGCCTTTTACTTTATTGCTCGTTTATCTAGGCGACGTTCACACAAAAGTTCAATGGAATTGCACAGATAATGCCATGGCATGGCATAGTACTGGCACTAGCAACAATGCTGAGAATAATGCAAAATAAAGTATCAGCAACTATAACTGAAATTGTTACCTAGAAAATTGTTATTGTTGTTGTTATTATTTATTATTATTATTATTATTATTATTGTTGTTGTTGTTGTTGTTGTTGTAGACATACAATACAGATTAAAATTACAACTGGCAGTACTTTTTTCTTTACATTCGAAAGGCCTCGCCTCCATCATATTTGAAAAAGAATAAAATGTGTCTCTCTATGTTTGTGTTACAGGCATTTATTCCTCTCCCCCTCTATGAATTTTATCCATAATTGTTGTTGTTTGTTTTACACATGGCTGCTTCCGTACGTTACACTGTGCTACATAGGAAAGCTTTCTATTTTTTTCTTTCTATTTCTTTAATACTTGGCTTTGGAAAACAAAATTAAAGTTTTCTTTAAAGAATTGGGCTTTCAAGGCCTATATTTCACGATTCGAACGAATTCGTCTAATGCTTTGGAAGGTTATAATTTCAACAACAGAGCTTTAAAAACAACAAAGCAACATCAAAGCTTTTAATTAGCAGAACATGTGATAATTGATCATTACAACTCTTTAGTCGGGATTACAACCTGGTCTCACACAATACTTAGCCTTGTGTGTGTGTGTTAATTTTTTACATGAATGTCGTGACCTACAGTTAAAGGTCGACTCCAAACGACAGATTGTTTTGAGAAACTTTTCGTGACAATTTTTTATTTACTCTCCGTATTTTTGCTAGAAATCTGCTGAGAGGAAGTAGGCGAAGAAATATTTTTCTTAACTTCGTTTTGTTTAAGGTGTCTGACCTGGGTTTTGAATTCAGGCCTATCGTCTAATAAACCAACCATTACCTACTAGACTACGTTGCTGTTTTATATGAGGTGGAGAAATTGCTTAATTTGATGGTACGGACGGTACAAGTTATATCGAAATTTAGCCTCCCAAAACCCCCACTTTATCATCAACAATAGTTCCTGGAATCTTGGAGTACCTCAAAAAGGCCCATTTTTTCAGAGCTTAAAACTTAAAATGGCAGACTAATTTCATGGGCAATTTTGTAACTTTTAACCAGAAATACCTTCGACACTTTGTTTGTAAGCGACACTTGTGTTCAGAAAAAGCTTTTTCTTCAGTAAAGTTTTGGGATGAGCCCAAATCAGCAAACTGTGAAGCAAACGATGGTCATTGACTTCAGTTCTTATCGAAGTCTCTATTTTATAGGCACGTAATTCAGATCCAGTTCACGTGATTGGTGACAAATACAGAACAAATCCGAGATACGACAATGAATCGACAATTTGATGTTTTCCTTCCCAACACACTCACGTTACTGGCCCATAGGTGCTCTCATGGTTGTTTTGTTTCTTATCCTCCGTTGGAGGATTTAATCTAGAGAAGGCTGGTAATATAAGCTCAGGGAATAATCCACACTTGCATAATACCTGAAATAGGAATTGCGAAACTGTACTTGTAGCATGCATACATACATACATGCATACATATCATGGGCATAACTGCTCATTTGATATGAGCACAAGGGTTATGCCTTCAATCAAGATTACAGACCTAGCACTTCTCCTACACCTTTTGTTGTATGGTAAGCATTTTGTACAGTGAGTGCCAGGACTTTATATTTACAGTCGACTCTGAAGATCAGATTCTTGAGAAATCTTTTCCTAAGAATTATATTGTACTCTCAGAGTTATTGCCGAGATATCCATGTTGATAGAAACGTCCTCTGAAAAAATTATTTTTTCATATTCGTTTTCTATTGGAGATGCCTGACATGGTCTTTGAACCAGGCCCCACCGGTCTAATAAGGCAACCACACTACCTAACTACACTATGGCCAACAACAAATATGCCTTAAAGACCTATACGAAACCTATCTATAATTACTTGAAATGATTATATGAGCAACAGTTGTGGCTTAGCACCTTGGAATGTTCTATCCTAAAGCCGATTTTAATGATGCTTCTACGCAAAAACCGTATTAATAAAGGTTGGGGAGAGTTTTAAATACAAACTTAACCTCAAAATAAACCATTCAGGTTTTTTGAATTCTGATCTTCAAGAAAACATTACACAAACATTGAACGTTGTCATAACAAGGTCAATCGGCATTGAAAGTCCAGCAATGGATAAAGATTCTGATCTCTTTATACAAAAACATTGTGTTTAGATAGCTAGACCTCTTAGGGTCTGAAAGTGGAACAAAGTGGAACAAAGCATGAAGATAAGAAAGGAAACTAAAAGAAATGGTGAAAGGCTTTCTCTTTGAACCTTAAAGGAAGAAAAACTTACAAAAATACTTCTTTAGCTATGAGGAAAACGCGCCTATGCAAAGAATGGAGCAACGGTTATGTCATGGTTAGGTTAGGTTAGCGAGTAGCTTACCGTTCTCAGGCAAGTTCACTCGGTCGCTTGAGTGTCCCACGTTGTTACCCAGTGTGATAAGCCCCCATGAGATGAAGTGATAGGTTTGAACCATCTCAAGCACCGGATGAATTCGGTAAGTTCCCTTAGTAGCACGTTAGCTACCATGTCGAAATCTTTAAACGTTCTATCATCAATTGGGTAGCGCGTTGGAAAAACGAACGATTTCTGGCAAAAATTCTAAGAGTAAGCTTGCCAAGAAAACTTTCTCAAATATCTGCCATTCGGAGTCGACTTTAAATGTGGGTCCCGTCACTCATTTATAAAATGAACATACTTGACATAAGTAGTAAGAGAAGCTAGGTAGTAATTCTGACTAAAGGTTGTAATGAGGAATTGTGTATGTATGTATGTATGTCTATGACTTTATAAAATACTTAAGATGGCTGAATCAAAAGGCACAACTGGCACACCATTGATAGGATTGTCCATTTATCGCATCCATTAATCCCACTTGACCTCACGAACACCATTTAAACAACTGATTAAAACCAAGCATTATTAAGTACTTTTTGACCTACAGTAGCCAAAATTTCCCCTCTTGCCATCTAAAGCAAGCATCATTAACCTTATTTAAGAGCCTAATTCCACTCCTTTGTTTAATCATGATGGATCATGGATATCATGTAACAAAGTTTACATTTAAATGCCACAGTTTTCCATAGTTTCTCTTTAAGATGAAAAACAAATATTATTTGCATTTAATTTCCAACACATATTTGACCAGTCAGCCTGCCAGTCATTCTGTCAGTCATTCAGTTAGATGGCAAACAGATGACAATAAAAGAAGAAGAAGGAAAAAAAAACTAAATTCCAGTATTATGATGTCAAGTGTTATGAAGCAGTAAATTATCATGATGATGTGCGCATGCTTAAACAGCCAGCCAGCCAGCCAGCCAGCCAGCCAACCAACAATGCAAAGCAAAAGACCTAAAACTACAGCAACAACAAAAAAAAAAAAACACAGAAGTGAAATAAACCTCAATGGAGTTAAACAAATACAAAGAGTGACAACAAACTGCTAAATATAGTCACAATAATAAGCTGTCAGTTAAATATTGAGACTGTCATTATAGCAGACTGAATGACTGAGTCACTGTCAGTCACTCAGGCATTTATTTATGCATTCAATTCTCTTGTTTATTCATCAAATATGTAAATAACCTATGTAAACCTTTGGCACCTTTAACCAGGCAGCCTAGGCAGCCTAGGCAGCCTAGGCAGTTAGGCAGCAGCAGCACACAGAGAGATGATGATCATCCATGATGATCATTTAAAAGATCTTTATTATTTGCTGTTGCATGTACATTTATTTGCTTCGTTTGTTTGTTTGTTTGTTTGTTTGTTTATAAAAGTAATTGTTAGATAAACAGTAGCTTTGTAACTCCTGTACATAACGAACGAGTGCATGGTATGGTGGTATGGTAAAGTACTTTTCACTTGTTTTTTCTTCAGACATGGAAAACGTTACAACTCAATTTTAATATCTTAAAACCAAACTGATATATTGTTGTTGTTGTTGTTGTTGCTTTTGTTGCTGCTGTTACTGTTTACTTTATCACTTTAAAGCTAGCTGCTGTTGATTTTCCATGATTTTCTCTTTTCCTTTTCTTTCCTTTACTTTTCTTTTCTTGTGGTAATATTTCCTAGAAACAGTTGCCATATATGAGTACCTGCAATCACTCAAAAAGGTTTATTTCCTCTCCTTGTTTCCATCTTCTGCTTTGTAGCTACTGTAACATGCTTACGTGCTACGTGTGTTGTGTTTAACAAGTGCATCATGCCAGTTTAGCTGAACGAAACGATTTTTTTTTTATTTGTCTGTGCCTGTGTCTGTGTCTGTCTGCAACTGCATGTTAAAGATCTTTCAACATGTGCTGCAGATGAATTATTTTTGTTGACAAACCGACTTATGGAAATCTAAAGTTATGTGGGGTCATAGTCTAAAGAGAAATAGAAAGAAAAAAAAAACGGAACGATAATAATAATGGAAAGAGAAATATTTTGATTATAAATCATGAATTACACCCACTAAAGACTTAAAGTCACGTCAAAGTGTAATGGGTTGCATGCACCTTAAAACATACAAATCATATTGCAAAAGGAAAGATGCCTTTACAATTGAATAAAAACATTTAACAATGCTTTAAAATTAACCTTAAAGAACTGCTTATTATTTACGTGACAGAAAGGTAGCCAAGTTTTGTCATTGTACTTAAGATGCCATTGGGCATCTCTTTCATATTAGAAAACAGAAATACCTATCCAATGATTAATCACCAGAGAGTATTCCACACTGCTCTATATCACTGCTCTTCAACTATGGTTACAATTCAATGACAGAAGATGTTTTCTATATCATGATTAAAAACGATTAGACGATTAGTATCAGATTAGCGTATGTCTACATCCTATTTTGAAGTAAAGTTTAAGCAGCTTATGGGATAGTTACTGGCTGAAGTTCTACCAAACACACGGAAAAGATATTCGAATCTTTACGAACAAATAGTCAAATAGCCTTGAAAGTTTTGTATGGAATGAAGGAGTTCTTTGAACAGGAGTTACCACTAAAGTGCAATATTTGCGTCAACTATTTTGGCATAAATTGTACTCTTAAGACCATGGTCATGTCGACATTAGCAATCATTTCTGATGTCCACATTGTGATGTTTGGAATATTTTACATCAAGAAGGGCGCAGTTGTATAGTCTTCACAACGCCTAGACTATAAAGCTTACCACAACTCCTTATCCGGCCTTTTCTATCTCTTCTTCTTTTCCCTATCTCCTTTATTATCCTCTCTCTATCCTTTGGGTCATTCTGAACTCCGAGTATTGTACTTTACCCAAGTACAAGACAAGTACACGTCCTCTAACCTAACCTAACATTATCATGACATGAAATATGTGCGAATTCTTTTCGTTTCCGAAGCCATCCATCCGGTCTTCATAAAATCTAGAACTGCATTGTCAAACGTAAGCTTGCAGGCCTTTGATGGGTCTCCCAATATAGAGAACTGTCCGCAGAGTTCGTTGGTTGTACTATGCCTACTATTCGGTCTACAGTTACTTGGAAGTCCCTGAAGTCATATGATATGAATCTAGTTTCCCAACCATATTGAGGGGTTTGGGACACTTACAAACCAACATGCATTTTTATTCTTAATAATCTTTACCCCAGCTTTTATTGGCAACACTAACGTCTGCAAGGTGCCCCTAGCCCCTATCAGACACAGTTCCGTTCAGTTTCTAAACAAAATTGAAACTCTAAGCGAATACTTTAATGAAGTGCATTCGCGCACTTTTTCAGATCTACTCTTTCCGGAATAGATGTTTTGAACTTTCTTGAGATACCACTGTCTAGTCGCACATAGATGGCTAGGCTAGCCTCTAATCCCTTATAGTAAAGATGCCGTGGAAAGAAGTACCATGCAGAGTGTAGAACCAACTTACTTTATTAGTCATTGCAACCCTTAATTCAGGATTAGAACCTAACTTCTCACACCACCCATGTCGTTTTTATCCACGAGTAGCTACACCTACCGTTTAATTTCGACTGTGAATGTCAAATGTTTGTGTAACTTTTCATGAAAAATATTATTTCCTCTCAGAGTTTTTGCTAGAAGAGAAAATATCCAAAGAAATATTTGCAGTTTATTCGAGAAGTCTAGGCTGGGGTTTGCTGTTATCTTATAAGTCAGCATACTACCTACTAGACTCTGGCGACTTCATGTCATTATTAATAATGATGCATGCAGAATTTTGAGTCATCCATGTCTTTAAATTTAAATTAGTTGTTCTGCTCAGCGATTTCCACCATACTCGGCATTCATAGGTTAGGATAGGTCTGACCATTACTATATAGATTCCACGCGACAAGGCCAATAGTAGCTTTTTTTATTATGTTACAAGCAATCGGTTTCCAAGACAGCTTTCTATCTAGGAATTAAAGTACCCAGATATGTATCTCATGCTGGAAAGTTGGGTCCGGAAAAATCAGTGTCGACTTTCTAGTGAAATTCAACAAATCCTTCATGAGCTTTTCTCTCTACTTGTAGTCGTTTTCCAAAGGAACTTTTTTAATTTAACACTGTACTCGATCATGTTTGTTTCTTGCAACAAACTAACCTAGAACGTATAACCGTCCTATATGAATTGTAGTTTGATACGAAATTAAAACATTTTCTGCAAAAAAAAATGCTTAAAAATAGCCTCAGGGAAGTATTTTTCAATGTTTATTCCCGTATTATATATTTCGGAAGAAAATCATATTTTAAGAGGAATTCTAAGAGCAAATGTGTCCATCAAAAGATGTAAATTTATAAATGAAATTCGAGGAAATCTATTGCTTTGTAAGAATCCATGAAGATATGTTTCATACGTATAATATTACTATTAAGAGCTTAAATAAATCTTAAAGCTTTAAACACCTTTAAAGTATGCAATAAAATAGTTTACTTTGCTCCAATTTATAGCAAAATTGTTACTGAATATTCTTTAATTATTTTTCTACATAAAATTTTGTTATAATAATTAAAAAAAAAAAAGAAAAACAAATTATTTAGAACACTCATATGCAATGAAAAATATCTAAAGTTTCTATACAATTTCATATATTATGACGCTGTTAACGTATGCCGTATTTTATGAATGCAAATTACTCCCCAAAAATATGCTCCACATTTTTTTATTTACCAACATTATTATGCAATATTAAAAAACAACATATTAAGAGGGTTAGTGTAAGTATGTGTATACTTTTATTTCTTTTTCAAATATGTTACATTTTTAGAAAATTTTCTGTGAATTTAATTTTATATTGCTAAGCGCTAAGACATAACACCAAAGACCTATTTAAGTCAAGCCCAAGCAAGGCCTGATGAATGTAATTGTGTATTTGTATGCATGGATGTTTATAAATATAAATAAAATATGAGTTTTTATATTTATTCACATACCTACATACATGCATACAATGTTTGTATCGAAATGCACAGCCTATTCATAAGGCCTATAATATGGCGTTGTTGGTATCGTTGTTCTATAGACTCGAAACTCTAACGTTTATTTCTTGCAATTCATTTTCTATGCAATTTTATTTTTATGAGACTTTGTTTCTTTTTTGTTTTGTGTTGTATTCTATATGCCACAAAATGTAGCATGTCTGCAACATAGCATAGAAAAACAGAAAATTTTTATTTAAATTGCAAAAAAATTATAATAAAAGCTTTAACCCAATTTACAATATTAATTTTGTTATAAAAGGCTGAGAAAAATTAATAAAAAAAAATAATATTTCTTAGTGAGAAAATAAAATTCAAGTCTTAATAAATATTAAAGTGTTTAGAAAAATCTAATTTTCCATTAGAAAATTTCATTAGAAATTAAATTTAAAAATTTGAGTATATTTTTAGGTGTCATCCTTTTAGAAATTGTAGCATATTTTATGGTGTAGTTTGTGAATTTCATTTTTAATAAACATTAACTGAGGTTAAGTTCTATATATAGAACGCATTAATTGTGTGTGTTGAATTTAGTAATGTTTACCGCGAATTTAAACTCACAGACTTAAAGAGATTTCTGATCATCTATTGCCAGAAATCAATCTGAACACAGGAAAAGCCAGACACCTCCAAGAAATTTCTCTTGTAGCCTTATTTCTATCATTGACTTTTTTCCTGCTGTAATTGAACGTCAAGCACTGTTTGATTATGACAACCACTTACTTACTTAAAATGTGTAATTGTCAGCCTCTTTAGTGAGACTTACAACAAAGCTTCTTAAACCATTTGGGTTGTATGTGCGTTAAACTTATCCAAGAGAGGCGGCGACAACATTTTAATGTCGGCTTTAAGGGCCACATTTGAGCAACTTTTCAAAGCAATTTTATTTACTATCAGAGTTTTTACCAGAAGACTTAGAAGACTTAGAAGAAGACCACAACCAATAATCTCTTCCCTCGCAGCATTCCGGAGAACCAATCTAGATGTGAAACTTTCAATACAAGGATATTCTTCCACAGTTTTACAAAAATTTCATCTTAAGGTAATAATTCAATGTAGCCATGGTCAAGTAAGTGCTGTGTTGGCTTATTAGACCATTGTTCAAACCCCAGCTTAGACATCTCCAGGGAAACGAAATGTACATAAGTATTTTCTTTGACGACTTCATTTCAACACATTTCTGGCAACAACTCTGAGAGTAAGGAAATATTGCCATGAGAAAATTTCTAAAAATCTGTCATTCGGAATCGACTTTATACTGTGGACCCCGCCACTCATGTGGAAAATTAACACTTGAAATTTCACAAAATTTTATTGACATTTTATACAAAATTTTTAAAGATCTTTATGTAAATTAATATTATTTTTCATACATTTTCCAAATTTTCTTTCAGTTTCTTTAAAAGAAAAAAAAAGAAAACTTGAAACCTTAAGTCATTCATTCATTCATTCTTTACGATCCAATTGCTAAGCTATTATGCATACTCCACCAGTTCCATATTTTCGTGCAAAACCATTTCTCTCTTATTACTGCTTCGTAAAATCTACGAAATATGTATGTATGCAAGTAATTTCATACAAATTACTCCCACCTTATGTTCAGGTATTCATGGAAAAATCTTTACACAAATCGTGCACATACAAACCGATACTGACAGTGCTGTGATGGTACTTCAAAAGAAAATTACATGTAATATGTACGTAACGAAAAATGGGATCATAGAATGTGACTACAAATACTATACTATACCTACACATACACACACACACCTGCACACATAACAAAATTCAAAGTAAAAAAAAATTCTAATACTCCTAAAAACATACACCAAAAATACTTGCTTATACTTGTACAGACTTCTCTGTTGAGTATAAATTCCTATTTTAAATTGTATAATTTTGTAAATCCTTGTTCCATGTTTGTCAGTGTAGAGGTATGTGAGTTCTTATATTGTATATTTCAACTGAGTGTGATTGCATATGTATATGGTATGCTAGGTACCACTGGTATATGTAACACTTTTCAAAGTATTGAAA
>QOCX01001339.1:0-37481 GCA_005959815.1 Sarcophaga bullata | reverse complement strand
TAAAGTTTGTAAAAAAATATTTAATATTTAAACCCTTGCTAATATTATACTACACCAGGCTTATCCTGGGTGAAACTAAAATCGAGTTGAAATTATTGGCAGATGTTAACATGTACAATTTTATTATGCGAGGTATTATGGGAGGTATCGTTCAATACAGCGAAGTCATAGTGATTATGATTCGATAAAAGAATCCAATTGTCTAATGTATTTCGATGAAAATAATTTGTATGGATCTGCAACGTCTCAATATCTCCCATTTAAAAATTTCAAAGGATTTCTCAACTGCGAAAACTTCAATTTAACTGATATAGAAGAAGATTAAGAATTGGATTATATTTTGGAAGTAGACTTGGAAGCAGAGCAGTAAATAAGAAAATTTAAAGCAAGAAACATAAAAATGAATAACAAATCTAAATGATAAATACAATTATACAATACATTATCACAATCTTCAAAAATGCATTCAACATGGTTTGATTGTAATTAAAATTCATAGAGTACTACAGTTTTATCAACTGAACTGGTTGAAAAAATATATTGATGTAAATAACCATTATATCACATTGGCTAAGAACACATTTGAACAAAATTTTTTAAATTACTCAATAATGCTGTGTATGGCAAGACTATGAAAAACGTCGATAAGAAAAAATTCATTTAAATAGCACTTGAATGGGAAAATAGAGGTAAATGATTGGGACCTACGTCACTGATATCCTAACCAAATTTTCATAGCTACGTTACAATTGCTCAGTGCGAAAAGAGTATAATAAACCCATTTATATTGGTTTTTCTGCTTAAGAATTATCGAAATAGAAAATGTATAATTCCAATTATGACTATATGAAATCGAAATACCATAAAAATATCAATATTTTCTATATGGATATCGATTCATTTATATTTGATGTGAGAACAAATGACGTATACGATGATATTGAATTGGGATATCAATACATTTCAATACATCTGCATATGCAAAAGAAAATATTTATAATTTCTCATTGATGAATAGAAAAGTATTGGGAATGATGAAAGATGAATTCAATGCAAAAATTATTAAACTCCTTAATTGGTTTACGCGCTAAAATGTATTTCGTAAAAATTGATCGAGTAGATAGTAAAATTAAAAAAATTAAATTTGTTAGAAGTAGTGTTACACTACAAGATTAATGATTTTTATAAAATGTTTACTATAGAATAAGATGAATTATGATTCTTTGTATGTATTTATCAAATATATATACAATATATAATTAAACTAACTTTAAGTTATTTAGAAGATAAGAGATTTCACCGTATAAGAAAATAAATCGTAAAAATAATTTGCATAATTGATAAGAAAAACTGTAATCTACCTATCTACCGACATTTGTATGTATATAGAATTCATCATTAACTTTCAGAATTATTTCTTTATAGTTGCGGTTTTTGTAATATGCTACCCACTGTGTGCCGGTTCCATTTGAATTATATAAATGCCGCATTCTTTTATTAAAGTTTTTTTAGGTAAACAGTTACGCATAAAGACACGAATAAAATGTTTTAGATGTGTCCCATATTTACTCATATCCAAACCTGTTCACGAACGGTAAGGTAGATTATCTAGTTTTTTGGAGCAGGACTATAATAGACCGTATCGTATTTTATATGGTTTAAGATATAACCCCTTTTCCATTGGAATTGATTCCATATATTTATTCTGACGGTTAGTCTCAGCCAATTGTTCTTTTCCATTTTTGACGGCATTTACTGCTTTAACAATGGCGGATTCTCAACTTACCAAATCATCAAATGCTTACAATATTGGTAGTATTTGTAGTTTAGTAGGTAGTGTGTTGGCTTATTGAAAGTAAGGCCGATTTTCTCTGGCAAGAGCTCTGAGAGTAAATAAAATTTATAGTACATGTACATATTAAATTAACACTCACGACATAAGCGGTGTGAGAAGCTAGGTCGTAGTCCTAACTGAAAGGTTGTAATGATCAATTATGTTATGTATCACTCTCGGTATATTGTTTTAAAGTTTTTCTTTCTGTAGCTGTAAATAATTTCTCATTACATTTTTTTCTATTTTCTCTTTCTCGTTCCTTTTAAAGTCGTCTTTTACCTCTGTCTTTGATTTTTCAAACCCAATCAAAAATTCACTCAAGCTTTCATAGTGTTCGTTACAAACTAGGTGTTAGCTTGTTCTTTGGAATCACTATCTTTAGATTTAACTTGTTGCCATTCCTTTTCAGATAAAATTCGCTCTGCTTGATGTGTTGTTTCTATATCTTTTGATTGTGAGTATGTAATATTGTATTGTCTGTAAGCTGCATCCAATAAATTTATTCCTTTGTGTCCTCTAGTTGTATACCTGATTCAAAAAAACTCTTATAGATGTAATTCAGCGATTAATTTATTAATTAAGTTGTTTACAAATCTTCTTCCAATCTTACACTGATCGGGGTTTTTGTTTTGATGGTTGTTTATAGGAACTTTTTTTCGTTACTTTTATAACTGAGAACAACTGAAATAAAGAAAGTGAAAGTGTTTAGCGAAGCTTTAAAGAAAATTAAGAACACTTAAATATTTCTTCGCGACTTCGTCTCAGTAGATTTCTGGCAAAAACTCTGAGAGTAAATAAAATTTCCATGAAAAAGTTTGAGAAGCTAGGCCGTAGTCCTGACAGAAGGGTTGTAATTTCCAATTATGTATGTATGTATATAAAAAACTATGATCAAAGGTTAAATAATATTGAAGAATATCTTTTCATGACAATCGGCCGTAAGATAGACAATACAAAATAAAACACCCACACACACGTAGAAGAACTACACAAACAGGCTAGAAAAATTCTCAATATAAGACGAATTGTAATCAAGGGGTTCGATGATTTATGGCAAGCTAATCTAGTTGAAATGGGTAACTACGAAACATATAACAATGGATATCATTATCTTCTAACAGTTATAGATACATTTTCAAAAAAAGCTTGGGCTGTTGCCGTTAAAATTAAAATCGCCCAAAATGTACCTATTGCCGTGAAAAGTGTATTCGTCACATCAAAGCGAAAACCTAATAACCTACAAACCAACGATGGGAGAAAGTTCTTTAACAATCGATTTCGACATCTAATGCAATCAAATCAAATTGATCACTATATACACCTATAGATGTTTGAAGGCAGCAATAGTTGAACGATTTAATATAACATTGAAGGGAATGACGTGGAAAGATTTTAGCTTTCAAAGAACTTGCAAATGGATAAACATAGATCAAGAGCTGATAGGTAAATACAATGCATTTCATCGAACACCAAAACGAAGTGTATATCCGAGTTTAAAGTTGGTGATCATGTTCGTATAAGCAAATATAAATATGTATTTAAAAAAGGTTATACACCAAACTGGACTACAGCTATCTTTAAAATCAAAACTACAAGGAAAACAAATCCTAACTCTTATACTTTAGCAGACTATTGTGATATTAAAGTTAGAGGTGGATTTTAAGAATTTGAACTTTTGAAAACAAAATATCCTTAAACATACTTTGTTGATAAAGTATTAAGGAGAAGAAGAAATATGTTGTATGTTAAATGGTTGCGGTGTTGATCAGAACACAATTCTTGGATAAATTCAAATAATATGTCATCACCACCATCGTCAGAATGTGCATAATTATAAAATACACCATAATATTTGAAGTTTATTCGCATGACATACGTTAAGACGTGTATAACATTTACTTTGAACGGAAATACATGAAATCTAGTTGCGCACAATTTTCCACCCATTGTGATTGACTCAAACTATGTTTGAGGGCTAATAAGTTTAGCACATATCACTCAATTCCAAATGTTGATTATGAGATTAATTGATTTCATTTTAGTTGTCATGTTATTGAAATTCCAGTGGGATCATATGAATTTTCAGACTTAACTGCTTTTCTAATTAGAAAAATAGAGATAGAAAGTTTAATTCAAAAGAAAAACTTAATATTTAATCAAATTATAACACACTACATAGAGAGTTTAATTGATTCAATATTGTTCTATAAAAGGTGATCAATTGCAGCACTGCGCTATAGATAATTTAACTCATTTTTGTGGCAAAAAATAATTTTTCTAACTTTCTTTTTTTAGTTTTGGTATTTTATAGAGAACATAAAGCTAATAATGTCATATTTGTTTGTTTTTCTAAAATGTTAACAACGACTGTTTAGCGAGTGTTCAAAATCATTGATTGTGAGCAATGTTGAAAGGCAGTATAAACGGTGTGATTTGATCGATTTTTCGAAGTTCTCTAAATCGGTTAAAAGCAAATATAAATTTAAATTAAATATGGTAAATAAAAATGATGGAGAGTGCTTAATAGTTTAAAAAAATATATTTTTTAATTTTTGGCGAAAAAACGCATAATTCGGACATAAACTTTAATTAATTTTTTTTTTCGAAAATTGATTTTTGTATAAGCTTTTAAAAAAATTGTCGAATTCGGCCGAGTTAAAACAATTAAAAACATGTTAAATGAAGAGTTTTTTGGAGTTAATTTTTGTCTATTTCATGTTGCGATTTTTTGCGTTTTTTTAGAAATATCATTTTTTATAGGCAGTTTCCCTTAATATTTTATTTTTTGGAGGCCATAGACAAAAAAGTTAACATTGTTAATAGTTAACAGTTTTACCCAATGAAATCAGAAGAAATTTTATAATTGAATATTGGATCCTCATTTTGTATTTAAAAAATTTTACCTCAGATTCGAAATCAGCATGTAAATCTGTAGAAATTTTTAAATGTAGGTCGCCATATTTGATCCGCCATTTTGAATTTGAAAAATTATACCTCAGATTCGAAATCAGCAACCTTAAAAACCCCATGTAACGATTTTCATCATAATTCAGTAATTCCTTATAATTTCGGCCAGGAAATGTAGTCATTTCATCTATAATACACTGCTTGGATTTAGTGAGAGTGTTCTAAAGTCAAAAGAATTGCATAAATCAGACAAATAGACATTAAGAAAATAAATACTATACTTACTGAGTGCATTATTGGAAGTGGATTCTATATAAATAATGTTTCTGCTCTCACTTTACATCAATTTTCGCTTAAGATGAGTCCTGGTTACAAAATAATTGAAGCACCAGCAAGCGGAATTTACCAGATAATACCAGGTCAATAAACACCATTGTTCTAAGAGAACCCTATCAGGACAGAAACCTTATTAATTTATGTGAAGAAGAAATATTTATTAGATTATATTTGAAATCCCGAAAGTAATTCTTATATTCGATAGTAAAAACTATTCATATAACAACAACAACAATCATTAACAACACAACCAGAGACGTCACATACACCACGAGCTACAATAACAACTAAACATTTTAAGAAACCGTCGCAAATACAAGAGCATGAACACACAACACTAATTCTCGGTAGATATTAGACGTGTGCACAAAACATTTTGTTAGCTTACCCTTCACTAAATGCAATACTGAATTGTTCTCTTTTCTGTTGTTCTTGATTTTACGAGTACACTGAAATGTGTATTTGTCTTTTCTTCAAAGTGTACAACTGCACTTATTGCTCTGTGAAGTAACGGAAATATGTTGTAGGAGCATATTTCACTACTGAAATTAAATTTTCAGTATTGTCAAACGAATTTCAGTAGTGTTCATGTTGAAAAATATGCGTACATAAGTGTATCTATACAAGGGATTACAATTTCATAGCACAATTGTGCAGAGAGAATTCAGACACATTGCTTATGCTTTAGTTGTCGATCAGACTGCGATGACACTCAAAAGATTTTCGACTCCCGAGAGCAAAACATTCGGCACTTTCTTGTTATTTTTTCTTTCCAATTTACTGAGAGAAGAAATGCACGCTGTGACACTATGAAGATGACAATATTTTTGTTGTACACTTCACACAACTGTCTTTTAAACTGCTGTACAATGGTTTTTGTGTGCACTAGTTTTTTTGCACACTATATTTGCTTCACTCTTATTTGTATTTGCTACTACAATCAATATTCGCTCACGAGAAAAAAGCAATACTGTACACTTTTAAGCATCTTGTGCACACGTCTAGTAGATATAATCGTGAGTTCTTACAACAACCAAGCGTTGATAACTCAATTATAAAAAAGGAATGTCATCGTTACTCATCATATTTACAATCATTTACAAATAATGCTGAAACTCGAACTCAAGATTTTTCTATTTCAGTTCTACGAAGTGAAAGTATCCTATACATAGAAAGATTTGCAGCAAAAGACTATTCTGCAGTCCTTTTATCACTGAAACCCTTAAACAACTGTATGGCTTATCCATTCGATGGAATTCGTTATGAGTTAAATGGTGTAGAAATTTATCGTACACGTCATCTACGCATAACAGCACACATAAAGAATATTTTATTTAATCAAATCGCCAATTAATACTGATCCTGATCTTACGCTTATCGGTGGATACTTTAATTTTTGTGTGCCATTGGAAATGTTGTTCGGATTTGCTGAAGATTTCTATAAGATAATAGTTAATTCTAAGCACGGACTCATACTTCTACCATCCAAAGATGATTCTCAAATTTTCAGATATGTCATAGCGTAAATGAAATACCACGATTTCTGTTAAGAATATTTCGAAACAGGATTACGGCCTAACTTCTCAAGGGTTGTAATAGTCAAATATGTATGTATATTTCGAAACAACTTTAACAAATTTATATATTGTGATTTTACTGATGTTAACCTTATATTGCAACTATTGTTTACAGTGATGTTTATATCGGAATAATGGCAGCACTGTTTATATATATATATATATATATATACATACATATACATATATAAATCATAAATATAAACATATACATATTGTTACGAAAATGGAAATAGTGTAACATCGTTTAACATTAAAATGTTAAACAAAAGCTACAAAAACAAAACAACAGACTTATTTGCTGGATTGACAAATAAAGAAGATTAAAACAACAACATCAGTACCACGAAAAAGGGATAAACAAGTAAACGAAAAGCGACAACAACGCTGTAAGGACGAACGTAAACAAGGTACAAAAACAACAAACATGAAAGCATAAATCAATGTAAACATCGTTGTTTACATTTATGGTGATTTCGAGAAGGTGAAGTTCCTTCAGTCTTGTGTGAAGACTCGTTGCGTGCGAACTAAACCAATCGTGGTTTGAAGATCTCCGTTACAAAGATCTACAGAACAATTGTATAATAATTGTTATTATTTATCGCAAAGGGTATAAACAAAGGAATAACAAATAAGCAATTGTTGTTGTTAGAATCAGTTGTTAACAGTGGCACACAAAAGTTGTGTGATTAATAAAAGATTTAATTAAAATTAAACACAAATTTAATTTTATTTTCATTTGCAATCTACGAGCTCATATCTCAAACGGTTTTAAAAGGTAAAACGTAACAATATAAACTTAAGTGCCAGTTAGTCACACGTAACGTCACGTACCGTAAAAAAACGTTCTCTTTTTATCATATGGAAATCAATGTAAACGCTTACCGAAACGTTCTCTCTCGTTAGCAAAACGGGACGATTTGTATAAAACAGAATTCTCTCACGTTTTTACGTGACATTTGAATATGAATGATGGGGCTATTGTATGCAGAGTTGCATTGCGGCACAAATGCCCTCTTTGGTACATTCATGTTTATTTATGTCAAACTTTTAAATTGTTGCATGCATATAATGAAATTTTTAATTAAAATAATAATAAAAAAAATTATTATATAAGAAAAAAAATACTTATTGTTATGTTTTTATTGTGCTTACAAAACAAATTAAACAAAATAAATAAATAATATGTATATATTTTGAGTAACGAAGGTTGTTACGAATTATCATTTTTGGTACTTTTATATATAATAATCGTTTATATTAATCTTTTAAATTTGTACATAAAAAATGACTTTTCTTTCATTATTATTGTTATTATTATGACTGTAATGTGTATAAACAAAAACTTTGAAACCAAATAAATAAATAGTATGTATTCTAAGTGCCAATGTTACGCAAATGCTCTTTTTGGTACTTTTCTATTTGTATATAAATCTTTTTAATCTTGATTGATTCTAATGTTCATAATTATTTTTTTATTTTTATTATTACTATTCTAACTAGAGATATTGATTTGCAATTTAATAAAAAAAATATACATATTTTAATAGAGGAATATTCGACTCTACTTATATCTAAATTCCATAAATATTGACTCAGATTAAACCAAAAATGTAATATTTCATTGTATTACAAGAATGAAAATAAATACAATAATAACATTTAAGAAGTAAATATAACTTCTTCCAATTAAAGCTCAATTAGTACTTTTTGAAGTTTGCTTTTTTTTTAGCAACACTCATCACGGTTCTGAACAGATGACTCGTGCAACAAATGTCTGTATACCAATTTCTTTGCATTGTGTTGTGTTCGTGAGTGTGTTGCTTTGTGTTCTGTTTCTTTTTTGTTTACATTCTTCGTTTTTAACGTTTCTATAATTACCCAAACGTTTTTAAGGTTACGTACGTTACGATTTTACGTTTCTTACGCTTGACTAACTAACCCTTTAACTAATAAACTTAACGAATAGTTTAGTAGTTAAGTTTTGTTGAATGCATTTATTAAAAAAAACAATCAGTTGAGTTTAGTTTACTTTACATTACGACCGTGACGACAAAAAAATTAAAAAAATTTTTGTGAACAAATGGAATTTTGTAAAAAAATGAACCAAAAATTATAAAATTAAAGAAAGTGTGAATAAAAACAATACAAAAAACATATATGTGTGCGAATGTGAACATAAAATATTAAAAAGAATGCAAAAATACAAAACCAAATGATTTGCAATAAAAAAAAAAAATAGATATATATATATATAAGATAAAAGAACTGAAAAGAGAAGAAAATTCTTGAGGCAGCTCTATTTTATTGATTCATTGAATGAAAATGAGAACAAGAACTCTAAAGAAAAAAGAGATAACATCATCATGAATTATGAACAATAACAACAGATGCTATCATCATCAGCCACGAACAACGACAACAACAAATAGCATCAGGATCGGAAAATCAGCGTTAGTCAGTTTTCACCTTTCAAAATAACATCATCATCATTCAAGAACAACAAGTAACTTCAAGATCCAGAAATCAACATTAGCACGTAATGTTATCACTTTTCATAATACATCACCTGGCAAACTTTACCTAATAATTTCAAGAAAAAATTAGAGGAGTATAAACTAAATTCGTAAATTATATTACTGTATATATTATTACTTTATTCGTACTTCCATTTATATTCATTATTATTTTATTATATTATAATATTCTTATTTTACCTTATCATATCATTACTTTATCATATGACTATTTTTATTGTATTATTCGATACCTAACTATATTATATCCTATAAATATATATATATTTGTCCTTATATATATATCTATTTAAAAAAGACAAAATTGATTTCATTGAAGTTCTCAACTTTATTAAATCAAAACTTAAAGGAATAGCGCGTGGGACACTACCCAACAGAATTGAAAATATAGGTGACATTAAAACAGCTCTGAGAAACGGAATAAAAACAGAGAATTCGAAGGTTATTGCAGGCAAGATTGTTGCCCTTGGTGTTAGAAATTATGATTTTACTCAATTTGCTATACAAGCTGAATAGCTGGAACCAACAGTTAGTGTTTGTCGTTTGAATGAAAAATCTACTTTAGTCAAATCAATATTAGCATTATTAGTTTTCAAAGATCCTAAGAAAGTTGTTGCAAAACTATTAGTTGAGCAAACAACTGAAGTAAAAGAGCAACAGCTTTTATCAATTCAAGGTCAGGCCAGAAATAGAAACAAAAATGCTCGTTTTCATAATAATGATTTTCAAGCAAATTACTTTAGACAATTTCGGACCAATGCGTACCAGGGCAATAATTTTAACTAATTCCGTAATAATTCACATCGAAGGAACTATCGTGGAGATTAACTCAAAACAAACTTTAGATATAATACCAATAATCAATTACAGAATAATCCAGGGAATTACGCAAATCGCTTTTCGCGAAATAACAATTCAAGGGCTTCTGTTAGGACTTTAAAATCAGAACTCCGTCAATAACAGCTCTTGTTAAGGGAACAGCAACAAATAAAACACCATTAAAGCTTTCTCACCAGATATTTCTAACAAACAATCTGTTCAAAAATCTGTTACAATTAAGTCAGCTACTATCCTCGCAGATACTCAAGCAGATATTTCATTAATAAAAATTTCAAGTCTACACAGCAACATTATTTTAAATCAGAATGAAATTATAAGTACTGCCGGAATTACATCCGATGCAAAATCAACATTAGGAACTACTTGTACAAATTTGGTTATTTCAAATAATATAATACAACAGGATTTTTTAGTAATTGATCTGTTCTCTGGATTCCATCAAATTCCATTCCACCCAGATTCAATGGACTGAAAGATGGTGGAAAGTTTTACCTTTTGGTCTTAACATAGCACCTAATCCTTTTTCACGAATGATGTCCATTGCATTTTCTGATTTTACGCCTAATAAAACATTTTTATACGTTGATGATATAATTATACTAAAGAACATCACTTGAATAATCTGAAAGACGTTTTTGATATATTAGGGCTTTATAATGTAAAAGTAAATCCTTATAAATGCAATTTTTTCCGATCTGAAGTTACCTTTTCAGGACTTAAATGTACCGCTAATGGCCTTTTGTCAGATGATGTTTTGTAGCATTTGTTAACTATTATCGACGTTTTATTCCAAATTTTACTACAATAGCAGCATAATTAAATCACCTCACCAGGAAAAACGTTCAGTTTAATTGGAACGATCAATGCCAAATCAAAGTTGAAAGCCGCACTACTTTCACCTCAAATTTTACAATATGCTGACTTTACGAAACATTTATAATTAACAATGGAGCATCAAAACCTAGTTCTGGTGCAATATTAAGAAAATTTTAATGGTAATGATTTACCTATATATTTTGCTTCAAAATCATTTTCACCTTATGTCTATGGAACTCCAATTATTGTAAGATCAGATCACAGACCTTTAGTTTACCTCTTCAATATTAAAGACCCTTTGTCTAAATTAACACATTAGACTTCAGCTGTCAGAATATAACTTCAGCGTCGAATACATTAAAGGAAAATTAAATGTGGGAGCAGATGCTCTATCTAGAATATCAATAGACGAGTTAAAGAATAATGATAGTAATCAAGTACTAGGTACGACCCGAGCTATGTCAAAAGGGCAAAATAGTGACAAAATTAAATTAAACCAATATTCCAATAATGAAGACATTGAACTAAATGACTAATTTTCTCAGGATTTCAGTAAGAATATTCCAAAAATTAGAACCTAAATAATTGATCAGAATAATTATAAAAAACTGCGTATAAATATTTATAAAAATTTTAAGAAACTGCTATCTGTTGAGTTCGAAATTATGAACGAAACACTTAGTTGAGGCTATATGCTTTCGAGGTTACAAACTGAAGTCTATAATTTACAGAGCAGAATGGTCAAAAAATGATGTATTTTTAACAATTTTCTCAATACAAGAATTAAAAAATCATGGTATAAAGACTGTTGAACTGTGATCCTAACCATATCTTTTTTAAGTGTATTAATTTTTTTTATATACCTATTGTGAATTATATTTTTATTAAATATTTTTCTAAATTATTCCTTTCTCTTTTTTTTCTTAATACAATATACTTCTTCTTCACGAATAACTCTTTTCTTCAAACAAGAATTAAAAAAAAATAAAAAAGTATGAAAAAAACAAAAAAGACAGTGAAAAAACAGGATTTTTTGGAAAAGAAAAACAATTAATAAATATTTTTTTGAAAAAAAAAAATAAATAGGATTTTTTTTTTGGAAAAAAATGAAAGAAAAAATTGTTTTGTCGAACAAATTTTAGGAAAAAAAAATTTTTTTAAACAGAATTTCGGAAAAAAAATGTGGTGAAAAAAATTAAACAGAATTTTTTATAAAAAAAAAATAAATTATAAGAAAATATTTTTTAAACAGAATTTTTGGAAAAAAAGTGAAAAAACTAATTTTTTTTTTGAAAAAAAAAAAAAATATATTTTAGGCAGAATTAAAAAAGAAAAAATTAACGGAATTTTTGCAAAAAGGAAAAAGTGAAAAAACAAAAAAAAAAAACAGTAACTAATAAAAAAGCAAAAAAAATCTTTTCGGAAAATAGAAAACAGAATTGCGAATAAACAAAAACAGTTACACAAACTGAAAAATACACCAAATAAGGAAACTTTTTTTTTGTAATAATTTACGATACCACACAACCATGATGTATACCTAAAACAAGCAATCGCTTCACGCGTAACAAAAACAGGAAGGAAAGGAACGGTAAGTCTGTTGAACAATATTTTTATAAAATTTAGATAATTTCATGGGTTTGAAATTGGCATTTTTCCTCTTGAATTCGGAAAAGGCAAACTTCTTTTAAATCTGAACCTTTTGGAATTTGAACTTTTAAAACTTATAATCGGAAAATTATTTACTTTTTGCGCGGAAATTTAGTGCGCAATTTATTATATAACACAAGTCGATACATCAAATATTTTTACGGGTTTTTCACAATGTCGATCAAAAGAAGATGTAAGTTTGATATACACCAACTAACGGCGTTGTGTTCGATAATGTTAGCCGGGAGGATCAGACTCCAGCGTTTTTCCAAGTGAAACAGGAAGAGTTGGAAAGAAGATGGGGTAGGCTTATGAAAAGCTACGAGGCTTTTGTTATGGACGAAAAGAAGTAAGTGATGACTTCAAAGATGGAGTCTCACTGCAGTAAGAAGCAGCGGCACGCAAGTATCAGAATCTGAAACAAACAAATATCAAACATATCAAACAAATCAATTACAGATCAAAGTATGGTGAGTCCAGCAGAAACAACAGTCGTTCGGCAATCGAGGTCTGGTCTAAGGTTACCCCATGTGACATGCCAATCTTCGAGGCCGGTTATACAAAATGGCCGGAATTCAGGGTTATGTTTACATCTTTAGTTTTGGGAAACAAAGATATATCTCAAGTTGAGAAACTACAATACTTGCGGACCAAAGTAAGGGGGAGGCCTACTAAATCGTGAAAAGATTCGATTTAGTTGATCAAAGTTTCGAGTTAGCTTGGGAAACGCTTCAGAATCGGTTTAAGAACCCAAGAATTTTAGTCAACCAACAGATAAAACACATTCTGTCAATACAAACGGCTCAGAACGAATCCTCAAGATCAATACGATTAATTGTGGTTACCGTAGATGAGAAAATAGCCATTGAAAACATGTAATATCAATGTTTCTTCGTGGGACCCGATCTTGACTTATATTTGCCTTTCAAAGTTGCCGGAAAGTACTCTACGGGCTTGGGAAAACTCTCTCAACAATCACAAAGAAATGCCCTCATGGAGAGACATGAGCAATTTTCTCAAAGGAAGAATCGAGATGATGGAAATAGTTTTCGATATGAAGAAGTCAAATTGGAATGAAAATTCTGGGTCAAGGTCAATCTCCTATCACTCTCAAACGGATGGAAATAGGGTGAAGTTGAATTGTAGAAAGTGTAACGAAAATCACTCATTGAAGTAATGTAAACATTTTTTAGAATTGTCGATAAAAGACCGAATAAATTTTGTATATGCTAACAAATATTGTTTATCTCCTAATCATTTTAAATCTAAATGTCCCAATAAGGTTCTTTGTTTTCGCTTTAAAAGGAAACATTATACTCTACTTCATGAGGATGGTGAAAACCCTCGTTCACGTAAGGAGTAAGGAGGGATGGGGAAACGGTTTCATACAACAGCCACGTACTTAGTAAAGAAAAAGCAAAATGAATTCCAATTGATCTACGTTCCCTTCTGTACGGACGCACAGCAATTTTACCTCTGGCTCTAATCTACATACAAAAAGCACATGAGCTATACACTGTTCGAAGTAACTTATCATGAGCCTTCAACTACAAAACATTTCTCTTTTTTCTACCACATCACACCGTTATTCGTCCCGAAAGTAAATCTACAAAAGTACGCGTTGTATTCAACGCATCCAAGAAAACGTGTAGTGAATTTTCGTTAAGCGATGTTTTACATCAAGGCCCAGCTTTTCAGGGAGACTTAATACAAATTATTTTGTCATGGAGATATAAATATGCGTTCACTGGTGATATTCAGAAAATGTATCGCCAAATTTTTGTTCATGAGGACGATAGACTTTATCAAAAAAAATTATTTCGAATTAAACCAAACGAATCAATTAAAGTTTTCTAGTTAAAAATAGTTACCTTTGGGGTTAATAGCGCACCATATTTAGCACTACGAACACTTCTTGAATTAAGCGAAGATTGTAAACTTCTTCAATTCTTAAGAAGGAGATCTATGTATATGACGTTTTATCAGGAGAACATAATCTGGAAGACGTCAAAGAAAAACAAATACAGCTTTATAATGCGTTGATATCTGCGGGGTTTTCATTGAAGAAGATAACCAGCAATCACCCTGCTCTTTTGGAAACTTTGGGCCGGGAAGATCTTCTTGAAGACATCTTTTTGAAATTTGTCAACTCTAGCTTGTTAAAGACCTTAGGTATACGTGGGAATGCCAAGGAAGATATATTTTACTACGTACCAGAAACAATAGGAGCTTCATCATACTAAACGGCAAATTTTATCGCCAAGGTATTTGACACTCTCAGTTGGTTAGGACCTATTGTTATTGTCGCTAAACTTATTATGCAGGAGCTATGGGAATGCAAACAGATTGGGATGAAGATATACCACCAAAGATATTGGAAAAATGGAACACGTTTTCGACTATTCTGTCCCAAATTTCATCTATTAAAATAGCTAGATTGGTAAATTTCTCACCTCGGTACCACGCTCAAATTCATTGGTTCTGTGAGCATATTGCGGTGCAGTTTATTTAAGGGTGTCAACTCCTGAGGCAGCAATTTTTTGTAACTTATTAGTTGCCAAAACTAAAGTAGCGTCTTTGAAAAAAATAACTATTCCGAAAATTGAGCCCTGTGGAGCACTCCTATTATATAAAATAACGAAAAGCTTAACCAGCCGATTAAAATTTCCCTTTGAAATATTTTTATATACCGACTCTTCGATTGTCTTACACTGGCTGCAAAAACCTCCGCATACTTTGTTAGTCAGATCAACCAGCTTGATCATTGGAGATATGTAAAAACAGATGCAATCACGCCGATCTTGGAACTCGAGGATGCACCCTACAGGAGCTTGTGGAAAGCAAGAAACGGTTACCAACCCCCAGAATCTTGATCTTTTGATCCCACTAATTTAGAATCCCGAAATATATCGAATTTTCGTTTACAAACCCACCAGGAAGACATTTTGAGCGAATTTTCATCATTCCCCAGAGCCCAAAGGACTTTAAGTTATCGTTTTCGCTTCATCAGTCGTCTTCTGAAACGTTTATATGAGAAACAAAAATACATCACATTCAAGGAGATACAATTTGTGAAAAATTTTGTAATTTTAAATGCATAGTTAGTTCATTTTTATTTAGAACATGTTTGCCTTAAGAACAATCAACCCATTAGTAGAAAAAATCGAACACTTTCTCTAAATCCTTTTCTTGACCAGCATGGACTACTACGCGTAGGTGGCAGACTTAGTCATTCCGGATTAGGTTTTAACGAGCAGCACCCTATAATAATTCCTGAAAAATCGTCACGAGCTAAACTGCTTAACGGATATACCCATCAAATTTTACTCCACGCGGAACATTATGTTATGTTAGGAGCAGTTCGACAGGATTTTTATATTCCACGGTTGAAAAATTTCATTAGTGTCAGAACCTGCAAAACTTGCACAGTCTATAAACACAAAGTACAAGAGTAAATAATGGACACGCTACCCCGTGAGAGAGTTACATTTTCTTTACCATTTACTTATGCCGGAGTGGACTTTGCCGGTCCATTCACACTAAAAGCCCACAATTTGCGGAATGTAAAAGGATATGCAGCAGTTTTCGTTTGTTTCTCTGCACGAGCAGTTCACCTCGATGTCTGCTCGGAATTATCAAAGGATGCGTTTCTTGCTTGTTTTTCCAGATTTACGAGGCGCAGAGGTCTACCGAAAATAATGTTCTCCGACAATGGCAGAAACTTCTTAGGCGCTAAACATTCACTGTTAACGACCCACAACGACTTTATGAAAATTGCGGAAAAATCCCTTATCGAGAAATTCCACCATATGCACCCCACATGGGCGGCCTCTGGGAATCATCGTTGAGATAACGAATATATTACCGAGCTGCAAAGAAGAAGTAAATGGAAAACAGAAAAGGACAACCTGAAGGAAAACGACGTCGTTCAAGTTGAAAATGATCTGTTACCAGCTACTGAGTGGCGACTTGGTAGGGTAAAAAAAGTTATTTCCGGTACAGATCAAAGAGTCCGTATTGCCGAGATACTGACCAGTAACGGCTTGATTAAACGTCCGATAGTAAAACTTTACAAGTTACCTATTGAAATTAATACCCCTTATAAACTAAATTAAACACTTAATTCGCAATATTCCCTAAAGCACGATCTTAGAGCTTTAAGTCAAATCATATAATCTACTTGTGTTGGGCACATTTTCTTTTCTTTCTCTTTCCAGACAAACATGCTCAACAAACCGCGCTGCGAATTGTGCCGCCGCAATCACCCTCTGAAGTATTGTGTTAATTTCCGGGCTATGGCCCCCGCCCAGAGAAGAGCCCACGTTAAAAGGTACGGCTACTGCCTGAACTGTTTCGCCCAGGCACACGATATGTTCTGGTGTGAATCAGAAAATTGATGTCAAAGATGCGGAGCTGCATCCACCAGTTTTGAAGAGGACCCCAAACCAAGTGACCCGTCAAATGTTCCCGACACACAAGAAAGTGGATTGATCCCACTCATGATCAAAATAAATTTGATCCATAATGAAGTTCTCAGTTTCTCTTGCAAACTTCAACGAATTGTAGCTTCCTCTTGAAGTCTAAAGCCATCGAGTTTCCCGAACTCCCTCCCTCCGCGGCCAAAGCAGTGTTCTAAGTGGCTCCAGCATTTGATTCTACAAACATAGTGGCAAATTGGCAGCTGGAAATCAAAAATCGGGATACTTTCAACGATGGTGTACATTACAACGATCTCAGGGCAAAAACGAACCCCAATTTCCATGCTTATCGTAAGGTTGAAGGAGTAGTCGGGTTGCCATTAATAGGAAAGTTTATGTTATGACAATTTGATCGTCCCGATCCTACGCTACCCCGAGCACAAAATTCGCACTTTGGATGGATCATCCACGAAAAATGGACGGGATGCAGTTGCCACTGATGGAGCCCGGAGGATGTTGAACTGTGTTCAACATATCTTTTTTAAGTGTATTAATTTTTTTATATGACCTACTGTGACTTATCTTTTTATTAAATATTTTTGTAAATTATTCCTTTCTATTTTTTATCTTAATATTATATACTTTGGGGGATTCTTGAACTTATTTTTGTTAGACCCTAGGAGTTTAGTTGACTCCTATATCCTACAAAGATATTAAAAACTGTTGGAATTATTCTTACGGAACCGATTGAAATAATAATGGAAAAAGACAAAATACAGATATTAATGGAAATTTACCATAATGGCCCTATTTTTATATGCGAAGCTTAAGACGAAATATTACTAGAAGAAAATGACTAGAAAAATGACAGCAAAGTTTGTCAGAAGCTGTGAGAAATGTACATTAATTAAAGTTAAACCTCAAAATATAGAGAAACTCGTACTTACTCCAACACTCACTAACGTTTTTGATATAGTTGTAATAGATACAATCGGTCCATTACCAGAATCGAACATTGGTAACAAATACGCTCTATCTTTACTGTGTGACTATAGCCATACCGGACAAATCAGCTCGAACAGTTGCACGTGATATATTCGAATATTTCATTCTTATTTATGCAAAAATGAAAGTCATAAAATCTTAATTAGGTACAGAATTTAAGTATGAAGTTTTATCAGAATTATGTAAATTTTTGGACGTCGAGATAAAATTTTCGACTAGGTACCATCATTAAACATTAGGAACAATAGAAAGGAATCATAGAGTTTTAAATGAATATATCAGAGCATACATTGGTGAAAACTTATTTGATTGGGGTACATATTTAAAGTACTTCACATTTTATTATAACACTTTATCAAACACTGTTTTCGATAATAAATTCACTCCTTTTGAGCTAGTTTTTGGAAAAAAGTATCAATAATGAATGAAACAAACATGAATCTAGAACCAATCTATAATATTGATAACTATAAAACAGAAATTAAACACAGATTGTAAAAGACTAACATATTAGCTAGCACTTTAATAGAAAAACACAAAGAAAGAAGTAAAAGTTTTTATGACAAACATGCATGGTCCCTATATTGTAAAGAACATAAATGATGTTAAAGTAACTATTTACAATAAGAAAAGGAATGAGGAAAAAACTGTTTATGAATTTATAATAATTAATGTAATTAATTTATTTTTTTTTCTCTAAGGGGGAAGAAATCCCTGGAATACCTAGTAATGTATTTATTTTTAAGTATAGTTTTATATTTAGTAATAAAATAATATTATTTAAAAAATATAATTATAAATAATTTTTTTTATTAATAAAAAGGGGAGGTATAGTGCCACCATTGTTTACAGCCCGTCACTGATATTTATATATGTATATATATTATTAGTTAAGTTTAGTAGTTAAATTTTGTTGAATACATTTATTTAAAAAAACGAACAGTTGAGTACAGTTTAAACTGCGAACAAATAAAAACCTAGTTTTTGATTTTACAACCTTCATCTGAATACGAAGAATCCTTAAGATGATCGGTTCGCTCTACTATTTGATATGTATTCAAGACCCCAAGCAAGCTATCTTTCACGTTCCTCACAACTATTATAAAACCAGAGAGTTTTAACTCAATTGTTCTGGATGTAACACACCAAAATTAAACCGTAACAAAACGACCTATTGATATACGAATCGAATTCAAGTCACCACAAAGTATATCAGCTAACACATCTGCATCTTGTTTATTATTATATTACATATTGTTACGTTTTTACCTTTTAAAAACGTTTAAAATATGAGCTCGTAGATTGCAAATAAAAATAAAAATAAATTTGTGTTTAATTTTAATAAGATCCTTTATTAATTGTGTGCCATATTCAAAGTTTAAAGTACTCATCACATTTTTACTTAACGACTCGTATGATATTCTTGATTTCGACTCTCCTTAACTTACGCAGGTGACACAAAATAAGTATGATTTGCTTACGAACACTAAATTACTCACTAGAAGCTTGTGTGTTTGCCCAGTTTGCCGCCATCTCCTTTTTTGCTTCTAAATAAGTAGGTTTATGAATCAAACATATTTCGAATGATATGAGGTCGAAGTCAACGCTGTATGCGTACTTATTGCAACCTTTATTTATAAATCAACGTTGTAGTGAGTAATAGCTAATCAAAGTAGTTAAATTTTAGTATTGTTGACACAGTTATATTTAAAATTTCATGAGAGCTTATGAATTCCCTTGGCTACATGGGATTTATTGTCGATTTTTTTGGAGTCTCACCCCCCAGTTTGGCGACAATTGTGTCAAATTTTCAGAGCAATCGATACTACAAGGTGTTCAAGACTATGGACAAAGTTATTCCGGTATTCATAAAAAGCGAATCAATTAACAAGATATTTCATGTTATTGTAATATCTATAAAATCTTAGATTATGATTAGTTTTTTATTACTTTTTAATCTAGTTTCTCAACGGCAGAGGTAAGAAAAAGCATCAAGATAAAAAATGCGGATAAATTTGATAACCAAACATATTAAGCTTATAAATTCGTCCATGTTGAGTTAAATATTTTTCAATATCTAAAAATACTACTTTACTCTTTATTAAGTAGAATAAAGTTAACAATTCTTTTTACCTAGTGTATAGTCGAATGATCTCTTCTGAAGCCAAATTTTAATTCTATATGATATTATTGCATTCGGTAAAATACTTGAGCCTATTTGTCTTTAAAAAACTTTGTCTAAATTATTTAACATACTAATAGGTCAATAACTATTTGGATATTTTAAATCTTTTTCAGGTTTTACAATGGGTATAACTTTGGCTGTTTTAAATTTTTTTTTTGGAAAATAACCATTTTGTAAACACCAATTGCATATTCTCGCATTAATAATATAGCGTTTAGGATTCTTAAGCATCATTGTATAAAATTTTACTTCATTATTTCACTACAGATGATGCTGAACGTTGTTACAAGTTGTTTGTTTGTTTAGCCATTCATTTTATATTTTTACCTTACGATCAAATGGTGGTGCTACACTACTTGTTGTATTGTCTGCTTTTTCAAATACGTCAGCAATAATGTTAGCTTTTTGATAACAACTATGTTAGTGCCATCTATTGTTAAATTTTCTTTGGTTTTTTGTTTAGCTTTCAGAGCTTCGATTATTTTCCAAAATATCTTATCCTATCCTACAGGCAACTTTCTCAGAAATTTATACCAGCTGTTCGTTTTGCTATACAGAGGAATTCTTACCTCATGTTGTTCTATGGTACCCAGCGTTGCCATTTTCCAAGCTTTTTGAGGTGAGAAAATAATTCATTAAATCTGTTTTCTAACAAAATAAGTTTTTTCAACAAGTTTCAATTTTTAATAAATGCAATTATAATAACATAAAATATATACTCCCGAGGAAGACTCCGGTATTTTCTTATAAAATGTTGGTACTTTCCACCGAGTAATCAAAGACTATAATTATGACGTTTAAAAAACGCCAAAAGCAGCAGCCATTACCGGCGTAATTAAAGGGAGAAGGAAAATGTTATAAGTTTTGTGAAGCAAATGTGTTAGAAGCAACAGATAAACCACAAAATACAAATAATAATAAATAATCATTTATTTTGTGTTAAAAAAGGGGAAATTTTGAATATTTTTTAAATTCTTCAATCGCAATGTGGGTGATTTTCGGCCACAATGAATATAGTTTCTTGTGCAAAAGATAATTAAGAAGCTAAATATTACAAGATCAAAATAAGACGTTCTGCTCATATTTCTTTTTTTTTTTTTTTGCCAATATTTTTTAATATCTGGATCGAAAAAATTAAAATTAATTATTATTATCCCCTGTCAGACATCAAAAACGAAATATGAAGAAAATATTTCTTCGGCGACTTCTCAGCAGATTTCTGGCAAAATCTCTGAGAGTAAATAAAATTGTCATGAAAAGTTTCTGAAAAAAATCTGTCGTTCGGAGTCGACTTTAAACTGTAGGTCCCGCCACTCATGTATAAAATTAACATACACAATATAATTGGTGTGAGAAACTAGGCCGTAATCCTGACTGAAGGGTTGTAATTGCCAATTATGTATGTATTATTATTAGATCTAGTTATTAATTATTAAAAGTTCGACATAAAAATTAAATTTTTTATTAACACTCGCCAATATGAAAAACCTACCCCAAAAGCTGAAAAACATAAATAAACAAAACAGAGTCATAATTAGATAGGGACAGAAATACTTTTTGTTATTATTTGCTGTCCCTTTCACATTACGTCGCTGTCAAATTCCGTTTCGTATCTGTATTACACTGTGGTACTTTCGTAAAAACACCAGTTTGTAAAAAAATTACTAGCAACGGTGAAGGTACCAAATATTTTACATATTATTGGAACATGATCAGATTGAAGTAGATTTGGAAAAGTTTTAATTGTTGAAATTTGCATTATTGTATTTGTTAATAGAATATCTACAACGGATGGCTGCCTGGCGCTTGAGTTCTGGCTAAATTTCGTAGACGAATCAGGGTGATGTAAGTGAGTTTAACTGGTGGTTATAAAGACTGTTTCCCGCTGCATTATTTTGTATGTATGAGCACATAACTACCAAGGCCCTACTGTACTTTACTTAAATCGTACCTGAATGATAGGTTATTTCACGTTAAATATGAGAGCAAATATTCTTAATTAAGGGAAATACAAGCAGGAGTACCGCAAGGAAGCATTCTGGGTCCACTTTTGTATGTTTTGTACACCAGTGATATACCAGAAGTTGCTGGAACGACTATGGCTATATTTGCTGATGACACGGCTATTTTGTCAGTTGCAAAAACTGAAAATGAGGCGAAACACAAAATACAAAATATACAAAAAAATGGCGCATAAAATTAAATAGTTCTAAATCAACATATGTTGACTTTTTAAATAAATCAACTTTAGGTATCCCTATATTCATGGACGGTATACAAATATCGTATGCAAATACGGCAAAATATCCTGGTATGACACTGAATGCGAAATTACGTTGAAACGAGCACGTTACAATTAAAATTATGGAACTGCACTTAAAATGGAAGAAGCTAAACTGGCTAATCGGGAGAAAATCCAAACTGTCTATCGAAAATAAATTATTAATATATAATCAAATATTAAAACCTATATGGACTTATGGAGCACAATTGTAGGAATGCACAAGCGAGAAAAATATAACTGTTATTCAACGAAGAACAAAGTACTCAGAAGCATCGTAAACACACCATGGTATATACGAATAAGTGATTTACATCGTGACCTTGGTTTAAATACTGTTAAAAAGAGATAGAAAACATTGCAACAAGCATAACACTCGACTCAGAGACCACGTAAATTCAGAAACATCATCTCTTGCTGATCCCATTGGTTTGGAACGCAGACTTAAAAGAAGGAAGCCATCCAACATAATTAGAAGCTGTCTTTTGGCTTGATGACACAATATCATCATAAATATTTATTAGATTTAAGTTTATGTTTAGTTAATTGTGCTTGAATTAAATTACTCGTTTTTTATAATAACTAGTTGTAATAATTAACAAATGAGAATTTAAACAGAAAAAAATATTTTGTATGTATTCCAAGTTGAAAGTCTATAAAAAAATACAGCCGACTCATGGAGTCCGGGGACAATCCCCTCTCGGGGGAACCGTCACTGGACGAACACATTGGTGATATAGATGAAGTCGCAAGGGATGAAGACGACCTTCCGGCAACCTCTATACAAAGCCATACCCGATCCAGAGGTAGGTCCTTATCTTCCATTAAAACGGATCGGATATGGCTTCTGCCTTTGGGATGCTGTTAAGGGAATCGAAACTCCTGGAAGAGGCTGATCAGGAGGATGATGGCCTAGACGTTACGATGGTGGAGAGGAAGGTGGATGATATGGGCAATGGTCCGAATAATCCAGATAAACCTCCACCGCTCTAAAGCAGCATCGGCTTCTTCTCCGGCTGACAAAAAGGGGAGAAGACATCGTCGTCATCCAAGAACCATGGTCTATGGCCAACAAGGTTTGTGGATTAGGGCACAAAGACTACAGGCTGGTTTATGCCAAATATGTAGGTAGGCCCAGATCCTGTATACTTATTAAAAATAAATTAATGGCATATTTGGTTCCTTCTTTTAGTAATGAAGATCTAACAACGGTGACAACGGAGATCGAAAGTAGGCAATACTGGATCTCCTCGAGTTATATAGCACACGATATTGCCAATCACCCACCACCAGATCCAGTGAGAAGATTGGTGACTGAAGCAAGAAGAGCAAAAGTTGGCCTACTGATAGGTAGCGATGCCAGCTCTCATATTAGTATATGGGGAAGCACGAACGTCAACGAACGGTGTGAGTCACTCTTTAAATTATTATTTCTAACAATCTTAGGATATGTAATGCCTACAACATGCCCACCTTTGTTACTAGAAATAGAAAAGAGGTATTTGATATAACCCTTGCCTCGAATAATATTTATGAATACATTAGAAACTGGAAATTATCCGAAAAGCACTCCTTCTCTGATCATAGATTTATTGAATTCTCTCTTGATAGGAGGAATAATGACGAAAGGAAGCCTAGGAAAATGAACTGGGACCTGTATGAGCGTCTGATTGATCTGGGTATAGGCCCAGTTGAGTTCAGTACAATTGAAAGTGTTTCGGAACTTGAAGCTACTATGGATGAATTAACCAGTCTCATTTTAGAGGCATTTAAGAAGATTGTACATGCCTTCATGTCATGTCAGCAGAGGAACGATGAAACCTCCCTGGTGGGACACAGGCTCAGAAAGGTGTTTCGTGGACTCTTCAATGTGGCGAGCAAATCCGCCACACTCACTCACTTACACTCACTTTCCGGCGGGAAGGATCTCGGGAGTTAAGGTATGAAGTCCGAGAGTGAACCGACATGGGAGTATATCCCGAATATATCTGCGAATATAAACAAACGGGCGATAGGTGGATTTAAACCGTTCAAGTCTCCGGGACCGGACGGAATATATCCTGCCCTTTTACAGCATCTAGGAATAGGGCATATCGAACTCAGGAGAATCTACCTTGCTGACATTCGGCTGGGTCATATACCGTCGAAATGGTGCAGAGTGGGAGTGGTCTTCATACCGAAAGTGGGAAGAAACTCACACACCACACCTAAAGATTATAGACCCATAAGTCTCTCATCGTTCTTATTGAAAACCTTGTAGAGACTCGCAGGTATGGATCTACGAAGAAATCATAAGGGGGTCTCTTATCAGATGGACAACATGCGTACAGTAAGGGAAAGTCTGTTAAAACTGCCCTACATAGCTTAACGGGCACGATAGAGAGGTCTCTTGCACGGAGAGAATACACTCCGGCTGCCTTCTTGGACTTCGAAAGGGCCTTCAATAACGTAGAGCTAAGCGCTATTACTGGTGCACTTACAATATTGCTTATACAGGACACAATGGTGGACTGGATATCTAAACTACTGAGTGGAATAACAGTTCGCTAGAAGAATAGGTAGGGGAACTCCACAAGGTGGGGTGCTTTCCCCCTCCTATGGAATCTTGTGATGAACGAACTGCTAGTGATGTTAGAGCGTGTTGGTTGTGGGGCTATTGCTTATACAGACGACGTAGTTCTTACAATATCAGGCAAATTTGCTGATACTGCTAGAGATAGGATGCAACTGGCTCTAAAGAAAGTTGACGAGTGGACATCTGGTCACGGCTTGGGAGTCAATTCCGGGAAAACCGTCGATACGTCCACTGGCGATGAATGGGACGGAACTAGTACTCCAGGATGAGCTGAATTTTCTAGGGCTGGTTCTGGTTATAAAACTCACCTGAAGAATAATAATAGACTGAAGAAGGCCTCCATTGCTGTCTATACCTGCAATGCGGTGTTGGGGAGGGAATAGCGCTTGTCACCTAGGATGACTCACTGGATCTATACGGCAGTGGTGGTCAGACCTATTCTAACCTGTGGGTGCCTAGTGTGGTGGCAATGCCTTGATAGGACTACGAACTTCAATCTGATAGAGGGGTTGCCTTTAGTGGTGCCTTTCGCATTACCTACTCCTACGGTGGAACTGGAGATAATTTAGGGCCTATACTGTAGGGGTAGAGCGGCGGGGATTGACAGGCATCTCTGGGCGACTGGACCATGGCGTGGATCAGATACTGGTCACTCGAGTATCCTTGGTATGATTCCACGATATTACTTCTCAATGACATTCAGGATGACTAAATAGTGATGTAAAGAACTCCGTCGAAATCTCTACTGATGGATCCAAGCTGGGAGGAACCGTTGGTAGCGGAATTTACTCGAAATCAATCGGTGTAGCCGAATCTATGAGGCTTCCAGATCACTGCAGAGTTTTCCAGGCGAAATTGTTGGCAATAAAGGCACCGGTTACGATTATTTGGGATGCGAATGTCTCTAATAGGAGCATAGCCATATTTTGATATAGCCAGACGTCTATCCGAGCTTTGGGGTCCAATGTGATGAACTCCAAGACGGTCTACGGCTGCCGAAAACAACTAAACAGAGTGGCTGAAAGATATAATGTACACATTATTTGGGTTCCGAGGCATAATGATATCCCGGGCAACTGCAGAGCGGATGAGTTGGCCAGACACGGCACAATGATCGAACTCCCTCGAGAATTTTCGAATATTGGAGTCCCTTTGGGGACTGCAAAGCTGCTTAAACTCCAAAGAAGCACGCTCAGTACGGCTATCGGAGTCGTGACGTGGCATTGTATCATGGGTGTGCACGCGAGGCGCATTGGTCTGGGACACATCGCAAATGATTTCTGCAGAAGCTGCAAAGAGGAGAAGGAAGAAGAAACTGTTCTTCACCTACTGGGAACATGCCCGGCTCTATGTCAAAGGAGGAAGAGACATTTTGTTGCCTACTATACTATACTATACTATACTATATCGGTAGTTTGAGTCGGTAGAGGTAAGAAAAAGTTGTCAAGGTAAACAATGAAGATAAATTGGATAACCAAACATATTAAGCTTATAAATTCGTCCATATTGAGTCAAATACTTTTCCAATATCTAAAAATACTACTTCAGTAATTTTTTGATTATCTTTATTAAGTAGAATCAAATTAACAATTATTTTTATCTAGTGTATAGTCGAATGCTCTTTTCTGAAGCCAAATTTTCATTCTATATGACATTATTGCATTCGGTAAATTACTTGAGCCTATCTAAAATTATTTTTTTAAAAACTTTGAGCAAAGCATAGAATAACACAAAAAGGAAAACGTTTAAAAAACGCTGATAACAGCAGCCTTTAGTGGCGAAATTAGAGGGAGAAGAAAAATGTTATATCTTTTGCGAAGCAAATGTGTTAGAAGCGACAGATATACAAAGTGAAAACTGGCGGATAAAGTAGAAAAATTAAATCTAAATAAACACTTATTTTGTGTTAAAAAGGGAAAATTTGGAATATTTTTTAATTTCTTCAATGAAAATTTCAAAAATTCCTTAATGTTTAAATATTAATTGTGCAAAAGGTAATTAAGAAGCTAAATATTTCAACATCAAAATAAGTCTTACTGTTCACAATTTTTTTTTTGCTGAAAGCTCCCAATATTTTATAATTTCTTGAACGAAAAAGTTAAAATTAATTATTATTATTAGGTTTTGTGGTTAAAACTAATCATAAAATCAAATAGAATTTTCATGTAGGAAAGATCTCTGTTGTAATATAAAGGATAAAAGTCGTTTACACTTCGGTAAGACTTCTTTTGCAGGTTCAAAGTACTTTGAAAAGTTTTCAGTTTGTAGGAGAGAAGGAAAAGCGGGGGTAAGTTATTCTTTCATCATCTTTCATACTCATCATCTTTCATATTTTTAACTTCGTTCATCGTTTACCGATGGTTGTATACACAACAACAAAATATCAAGAATTTGTCAAAATAAACTTTGAACGTGCAAAAGAAAATGTAAAGGTGTTATTTAAAATTATTTGCAAAGAACTTTGAACGTGCAAAAAAGCGCAACGCTATATAATACATCCATATCATATCACTATTAGTTTTAGTTTTTCCAAGTGGTAATTCTTTTTTTTTTTTTTTGCTGGGTTCAGCTAGCGTTGCCATTTGCCAAGTTTTCCCTCTGTGTCCTAGTTTTTTAAATGTAAACAAGTTCCATTAAATTTGTTTTCTAACAAAACAAGTTTTTCAGAATATATTGTTACGAAAATGGAAATGGTGTAACATCGTTTAACATTAAAATGTTAAACAAAAGCTACAAAAACAAAACAACGGACTTATGTGATTGATTGACAAATAAAGAAGAATGAAATAACAACATCAGTACAACGAAAAAGGAATAAACAAGTAAACGAAAAGCAACAACAACGCTGTAAGGACGAACGTAAACAAGGTACAAAAACAACATGAAAGCATAAATCAATATAAACATCGTTGTTTACATTTATGGAGATTTCGAGAAGACCAAGCCTCAAACGTTCGCCTTCAAGAACATTCATCAGACTGTTTACGTTGCTATATAAAAAGCAAAG
Source organism: Sarcophaga bullata (assembly GCA_005959815.1). NCBI lineage: Eukaryota > Metazoa > Arthropoda > Insecta > Diptera > Sarcophagidae > Sarcophaga > Sarcophaga bullata. The sequence continues at coordinate 9,513 of QOCX01001339.1, read as the reverse complement.
CAAAGCATGAAAAGTCGGAGTAGAAGTTCAGTCAGTCCTGTGTGAAAACGCGTTGCGTGTGAAGTAAACCAATCGTGGTTTGAAGATCTCCGTTACAAAGGTCTACAGAACAATTATGTAATAATTGTTATTGTTTATCGCAAAGGGCATAAACAAAGGAATAACAAATAAAGCAATTGTTGTTGTTAGAATTAGTTGCGAACATTGGCACACAAAATTGTGTGATTAATAAAGGATTTATTTAAAATTAAACACAAATTTATTTTTATTTTTATTTGAAATCTACGAACTCATATCTGAAACGTTTTTAAAAGGTAAAAGCGTAACAATAGTAAAATAGTATAAGGTATTTATAATACATAATTGGCAGTTTATTCGTTTGCAAGTGTTTAGTACTTCCATTTAAGTGCAACGATACCATTTTTGTATGATGAATATCCGTATTTTAAATTGTAGTGGTCTTTGGTATGGCAACACTCATCCCAGAGGTTCCAACTATAGTAATTACAACTATGTCTAAATATCAGCGCTGTAATAATATCAACTCTGTAATTATAGTAACTCTGTATATTTCATTTCTGCTTTAAGTAAAACACTTTTGCAGAAGACGTGAATAAAGAAACATCTTGAAACATAATCACTAAACATCAGTTGTGGGGTAAAGTTAAATCTTAATATTACGCACGTGTTTTATGCAAATTTTGTGGAGTGTTCTTTTCCTAAACAAATCGAGACCAAAAAAAAAGAAAGAAATAAATGGTTTTAAGACCGGGACGACAAACCCTAATGAAAGCATTGACGGACGCTGGGGTAGGATCCCCTGAAGCAGCTACAGATGTTATATGCATCGCTAAATTCCGGTAAGCAGTGGGAAGACGATACAAGTGCTTCGGCCTACAATAGGCCGAAGGCTGCTGGATACATTTGCAACGGCAAGGAAGCACGCGTCGCAATTCCTGCCACCTTGCCCGCAGCCTCAATGTCGTCTGATATATTGCTAACGTCCAACGTACCTACTGTCGCTGAGCCTGCTGTAACTGTGCCTGCTGATGCTGTGCGCTTGCTGTTACTGTGCCTGCCGATACCGTACCTTTTGCCATTGTGCCTTCTGTCGCTTTGCCTGCCGTTTCTGCGCTCGTCATTACCGTGCCTTCTGTCACCGTGCCTTCTGTTTCTGTGCCTGCCGATACGGTGCCCTGTGCTACCGCGCCTCCTATTGCTGTGCCTGCAGTCATTGTACCCACCATTAATCATGAAGCCGAACGAGTCCTGTCTAAGCTATTTGGTGTCTATGCAAGCAATAGCTTCACAGACAGACATCGATGAACAGGAGCTAGTGATCGATGGGTTTTAGGACCGCACAACTGATATCGCCAGATTATATGGGGCTAGGTCCATAAACGAGTTGATTAGATGTATGGACGGATACGAACAGAAAAGGCAGGCACGTTATGGTTCTAGTAGGACTACAGGGTACCCCAAGGAAAAACCCGTTAACAATAAAGGTGTAGTGGAGGAGAACGAAATGCGCTGCTGCAACTGTTCAGAGTTCGAGCATTTCCAGAGCAAATGCCCTAAACCAAAGCGCAATCCAAACACCTGATTTGCGTGTGGAGAAGTCGGCCATATCCTCCGAGACTACTCAAAGAGGAAGAGGGTGTTTGCCGCAATTCACAGGAATGAAATTGAGGAAAAGTTTTGTTGAGAGAGGTAGAAGCACAATGAAATTATTTTCTCCTTATTTGACACGGGTAGCCTTATTAGCTGCGTCAAAGTCACTGGTGCCCTTCGCCCTAAAAGAAAGCAAAGCGGTAACACTGTATCAAAGTATCGGAAATAATACAATAAAGGACTCCTATGGCCAAGCAGAGTGTAATATACTGTATAAGAATAAAATAACAGAACATACCTTTTTTATATTGCCAGATGATGAAGCGGTAGTGCCAGTTCATATCGGGAGCGATCTTTGGCTCAAATTTAGAATACGGTTATGTCAAAAAATTATAAGATATAAGAGAAATAAATTAATAAAACTGAACTGTAAGAATAAAAATTTAACAAAAGAGGTCATTGGTACGCTTGTGTCATTCAACTTATATAGGGTTTCCAATGAAATTGCAGAGATACTCAAATCAATTAAAAATAATATTAATAATAACGAGTCGTTGACGAAGCAAACTTATGAGATGAATAGTTTAAGGAAAAGTTCATGCGCAGATGTGCCAATTGTTTCCGAATTCGGGGAGCTAGTTTATGGTTATGAGGGATTAGGGCGAATTAGGAGGAATCGTGTGTGTAGTCGAGGATAAGAATAGAATAGATATTAACTGTAGTCTACGCCAACTGATTATTGTATGCGGTTGACTTTGTGTAATGATGAGCCATTATTCTATGGACTAGACGCCTGTCGTATCATAAACGACGTGAGGTGAAAAGGATTGGATGAACTGTTGGAGGCGGGGATAATGCGCCCAAGTGATTCACCTTAGAGAATGTGTGTCGACTATAGGTCGATAAATAAGGTAACATTGAAGGATAATTACCCTATGCCTATAATAGAGGATTGTCTAGAATATTTGGGTATTAAGAATTATTTTTCGACTCTGGGTATGAAACACAATTTCCATCAGATACCGATGGATGAGGATCTATAAAGTACACCGCGTTTGTGACTCCTTTAGGACAATTCGAATATTGCTATATACTTTTTGGGCTGAAGAACGCGGGTGCCGTGTATTCAGCGATATATTAACAAAGGGTGGGTTCGAAAATTCAGCAAATTCGTGCACCACTGCGGCAGTTATGCCAATTTTGTTGCTAATGCGTGATCAGCTGTTGCAGATGCTTTGCTACTGCACAATAACTTAACAGAATCTGCTTTTTAGAACGTTCTGCAAAAATATGTTCTCAAAATTAATAACAAATATTACTGAAAATTTAGACGGTGGACCTGACAGCTTTCTATTAAATTATAATAAAAAAAGAATAAGGAAAAAAATTAATTTTTAAATGTGAAATCTTCCTCGGAACTAAAAATATGAATAATTAAAATTTTCTATAACAATATCGGTTAAATTTTATTACTTTTCCATTTTTCTGCAAATAAAGTAAAATTTTCTTTTGTTTATTAGCTTTTATTTCACGAAATTACAATGTTGTCAAAGAAATGGTTTATCACAAACTATCGCAACTGAAATCAAACTGTTGCTATATTTGCAAAAATTTGCGACAGCATTACCTTTTGACCGCAAAAAAAAAGTTCGACGCAAGTCAGTACTGCCAAGTATTGCATTTGTGAATATTTTATTTTTATTATGCTGCAGTGTTGCACAAATACTGCATTTACGAACGTACCCAAAATTTTGAGGGAATTTATAGCCGCGGGTAAAGTTGTAGTATATTTGGATGATGTTAGTATCGCTACGGAACATTTAGAAATATTAGCGGGTGTATTGCGTGTTTTACGGCAAAATGGACTGGAATTGAATCTTGGGAAATGCAAGTTCACGTATAGAGAAATAGATTACCTAGGATATAGAAGACGTGAATAAAGAAACAAATTGAAACATAATCAGTAAAAAATAAAGTTTATATACAAGCATTTTTGTGTTTTCTTTTAAATTTATTGTACTTTTGTAATTTTTTTATTTGTATAAAAAATATTTTTTTCTTCAGGAATTATAAGTTTAAAAAAGTACTGGCAACGGTGATCATTAAGACAAACGTCAAAGTGGGGTAGCTATTTTAAATGACGTCATATGATCGTGCCAAAAATATTAAAATAAGAACTTGTTGACGAAGTGTGGCAACACAACGCACAGACTATTATATATATATATACTATTATATATATATATGCATTATTTAAATTTTACACTATTATGAAATTTCAGATTTCACAGGTATGTAAGAAATGAAAAAGTATTGTTTCTTATGTAGCTTTTTCGCTTGTAATCGACAGTCTTACTATGGCTCATCCCCCACCCGGGTAACAATCTTGTCGCAATGTGGTAGCTTAAGTGTACTTCGATTCTCTCTGGGACCCAAAGTGAGTTGGAGTGCGTGATTAAAGGTTACCCTAATATCGTGGGAAGACTCTGTTTCGGTTCGATGTCATGCTTGATCTTTTCGAACTGTCGAATCACGTATATTTTTCATGCCCTTTGGCACGGACCCCTATCTGTTCACTGCGGAACACCTTGCCCTCATTACTCAAAACTGACTGCCGCTAGCTGATGGTTGTCGCTTTCTGGACCTAGTTACATATGCACGGTAGCATCGGGGTGAAACTCTCAGTGTGAACGGCTCTAGGCTAGGGCTGCAACCACCCCCGTTCCATTAAAACCCCGCCGGGCTTCAGAGTGCATTCCTTGTCCGTCGCCGTTAAGTTGGTGGTGTAGGTTCGCTTGAGAGGACTCCCAATTGGTACCCAGTGTGACTCTGAGCACCTGTCTCCATAAGGGTTGGTGCCATCCACCGCGTGACCTCCCTGCTTGTATAGATAACCACGAGACCATTTACGGGTAACTACACCCAATTAGACATGAACAATAAAACTAACGAACAAAACCCCGAAGCTTTTGAGACTTTTGAGGCAGGTTTCTGCTAAAAAAGCAGTTGTCCCCGCCTGCAGAGGTGTCAAAATTCCAACGACTTCGGCAACACTCCGTTTGGAACCAGTAACAAAGCTGGTCCCTAGTGTATGCACATCTTCTGCCTTGGCAGCCATATCTTCACCTGAAGCATCATTCACCTCTAGATCTACGGTGAATGCGCCCAAGTAATCTTGGGATGCCGGCGAGACATTGGTAAACAAGTCTGGCGCGCAGGCAATCGACACCAATTCACCTTCTTCTTTCAAGAACACTCTGAGTGGTAGCATCAGGGCGTATAGAACTCGTAGATGAGCTATGAGGGTAATTGCCAGAATCGGCTCAGTTGACCCGGCTCTTCTACCGGAAGGCGATAAGGGCCGTTTGGTGCTCCCAAGAGGCAGTAATCATCCTAGATTAACCCTTCACTTCAGCCTCCAAAGCACACCAAGTAGGATAACCATTCTGAGGATCCTCAAGGCCGGCAACAAAGACTTCCCACCGATAATTGGAGGGTGGCAAAAGTTGCTGACCAGTGGGGTGACTACCGCGAGGCGGTGATCATCCTGAATGAGGAATCTCTCAAGCTTATAAACGCCCAGGGAGCGTGATAAACTACAGCTTTGGTTCAATTGAGCTCAGGGTATACAAATTGAATTCTAAAGCAATATCACAGCCTCCATCGAACCCCATACCATCGGACTCTGTCCAATCGGACCAAGGTTCATCGGACCCCACCTCTCCTGACCCCGTCCCGGAGCCTCACGGGTCAAACCCTGCTGTTGAGGATGTCGAATGCAAGAATGTGTTCAGCCACTCCTCACAAAGCTCCTCGATAGGCAAATTATCCAACTCAGAGCTGGTTGGAGAATTCTTCTACACTATTAAAATTGACGCGGGGGTAACCTCTCCGTTATCGGACGAAGAGGATGCCGATGCGACAATGGTTGATTCTCATGCCGATGCTGATAGTCATCGAAATTAATCTGCAACATTCCAAAACTGCTTCCGCCGCTCTACTTCTCCACCTAGCAGTGAATGATGTGAAGCTCGTACTAGTACTAGATATGGGGAAGTTCCGGTATCAACGAACGTAGTGAATGCCTCCTTGACTTCATTATTAGTAATAAGTTCACTATAGCCAATCGGAGTGACGAATCAACCTTTCTTACTGCGAACACAAGGGAAATGTTGGACATCACCTTAATCAGCTCAGACTTCTCTGACTATCTTCCTTTTCGGATCATAGATACATTGCCTTTAATATTGACATTGTAGAGTCTTTACATAGCGAGACCCTTCCGGTCAATAGAGAGAATACGTGACTGAGGGTGCATTCAATAACGTCAACCCGGACGCTATAGTTAGGGCTCTTAACACTCTCCACCTGGAACAGAATCTGGTCAGGTTAATTGAGCTTCTCCTTAAGTCGAGAATAGTAACCTCCACAATGGGGGCTACACATTGTCAGAGAATTGGCTTTAGAGGTACACCGCAAGGCGGTGTTCTATCTCCACATCTCTGGAATTTGGTAGTCAAATCACTCTTGAAAAGACTCTAATCGTTTGGTAGTAACGCCACACTTTTCTGGGTCCCCGGGCACAGCAATATTCCGGGAAACAGCAAAGCTGTCAAAATCTCTTTAGTCGACTTGGGAATGCCACTTACTTCGGTCAAGCTGGCCATCGCGTGGGAGTCCCTTCCAGACACCAAACTATCCTGCGTCAAAAAGGAGTCCTGCTCCACCGCTAGGCTCACTTGGCCCGCGATGGATAGCAAGTTAATCGGACTTGATAGTGACACCATCTCAATCACTGTGGCCGTGCTTACAAGTCATTGTGTTATGGAAAGACACGCGGAGAGAATGCAGCTCCTATGTAATGGATGCAGATTTACTGGTTAAGAGGAGACTGTTGTCCACTTTCTTTGTTAATGCCCATCTCTTGCGAGGTGCATATATAATTTATTTGGCTCCCCAATCCTTGTCAGCTTGACGGAGCTATCGTCCATTGATGTCAAGGATATAGCATCGTTTACAAAATCTTTTCCTGCATAGGGTAGTCGTGCTTTATAATGTGCAGCCCTTGCGCTGACCAATTTATTCTTCACTGATTTGGAAAATTTGGCCAGCACAGAGACTGCGTTCACCTGTGGCGTGCTCAAGTGAGCTTTTGGCATCAAGGCTACCACACTAACCTAACCTAATTTAATAATGACTCATATGAACAACGACATTAACAAATTCATGACTATTTGATTTCGATGGATGGTGGCACAAACAAATATATTAATTTTAAGGTTAAACACCAAAACCAAATACTGTGTATACGACTGCATTTATATATAAATCCCCATCTCGATAGGAATATAGATACCCATGTAGAAACACAACCGTAAATTCGACAGGAGTTATCTTCACGAACAATATTCAAATCGCATAAACATTAATACCATCAACATAAAAGATTATTCACAAACACTACATAATACAATAATTAATAAAAAAAGGAAAAATACAACTTTTTAAAATCATTCTGTCATATAGATTCTGATGCAGATAAAACTAAATTCAACAATATTCAAATACCAATGGAGGATGTAGACAACTAAAAAGAATACAAAATAGACATGGTAAACATTTCGAAGATTGTGGATGGTCGAAATGAAAAGATACGTGAGAATTCATACAAACGTACACAATTCAGTACTCGTTTTATGAGAAAATTATTTTAAGTTGATTATTTCACACTAAGCGTGTCCACGTAAATTTGACTCTTTGCCACGCATCCCAGACATATTGTCAGCATTCTATTTAAACCACATCGCATCCTGGGTATCATAAGGATTGCCAGATCAACGCGTTTTATTGTAAAACTCACGATTTTTCTTCTGCCGTTTTTCGACTTATGGCAACAATGGCAGCATGTAAAGGCTCTATTTCTATTGTAATCAGGAAAACGCAGAGGAATCCTCACGTAGCAGTCAGTATCGAAGATGGGGAATGGAAAGTAGTAGTTGATATTGCTGGGTTATGAATAGAGAGGGATTACGTATTTTCTAAGCCACCACCCTTTTGACTCTGATTCTAAAAACCACTGAGAATATTAGGTGAAGTAGTATACAGTATAAGATTATTATCAGTGTTTTTTTTAGGTAGTCGTCGTAGTCTAGTACTGTTAACTTATTAAACGCTAGCCCGTGGTTCAAACCTGGCTGACACTTCTCTACTAAACCAAATATGAAAATTATTTCTTCGGCGACTTCCTCAACAGTCTTCTGCCAAAAATTCCAAGAATAAAATAATAACTGCATGAACAACTTCTTTTCAACATTTTGCCTTATTATATGGAAAATGTACATAAATATACTACCCTAACCTGTATTAATTCATACACCGTGCTTTTTTTTTTTGATATGTCAATATTCAAAACTTGAACTTGAACTTGCAACACTTGTTGTGCAATCATTGTTATTTTCCAAAATATATAGTTTTGAATGTTGGTATATCAAAAAAAGCGCGGTGTATGAATTAATACTGGTTAGGGTGGTACTACTTTGGATTTTCGGAAGTTTTTATTGAGATATTAAAGTTCAGATGTTTTGCATCCAGTAGCCAAAAAACCAAAGAAATTCGAATCGAATTTGGGGTTAATTATTAAAGTTTGTTAATGCTACACCTAAAATCCTATACACCTATATTGCAATTCTGGCAACTTCGTTAATGACTTTAATTTGTCAGCTGTCATTTTTACATAATTTAACGAAAGCTTCGTTTAAATTTTAACTGCACTTGTGCCTCGTGTAGACCAGGGGTTACCAAAATTTTTTGGTTGTGTATTAGTGAGTAAGAGAGAGAAAACAAATTGACAGAATTTATTTATTTACTGTCAAAGAAGAATGTTAGTAATATACGCTATTTCGATTTTCATTTCATCAACATGCATAAAGTTATACATCTTTGACTCACAAATTATGGATATTTATTAGGAGCTATTTTTGCTTCATAACTTTCCTCACCTACTAATAACAAACAGTCTCATTTTTCAAAAAAAAAAAAAGAAAAAATAAAAAAAAATATTTTATGTCTACAAAAAATTTGTTCCCTTTCCTTATCATTTAAATGTCTTAAAATGTCATTTAAGAATTAAGGCATTGCATTAATACTTCAAATAATTTTTGAGTGTAAACCTAAAAAAATGTCACAGCATCCGTCAACATGTGCCCTTGCCGCAGTCTGACCGACGACTCTGCACAATTGTGCTATGAAATGGTAATCCCTGTCGTAGACTACCGCCATTTGCATAACATTTCTGTTCAATAAAGTATGCTCGTGCAATTTTTTATAGCATTATATTATCGTATTTCCAAGTGGCTTTCATAAAAAAGTATGTATCTGAATATATATTTCTTTTTTTCATAACTTTTCTTATCCTATAGGAATTTTAATATTAAAATATATAGGATTTGGTAATTACAAGTTCATCGAATTCGGTATGTTTTTATTCAAAATTAAAACGGTAACCACTGGATAAAGCGGCCTGATTTGCCTTGTTACCAAAAAATTTTTAAAATTATTTTGTGGTATTGAATGACGCAGTTTCATTATCAACTAATCAATCTCGCAATAAGTAACCAAAATGTCTTTATCTGAGTAAAAGGGTCAATGAAACACGTGATCATCTATTAAAACCCCCGTGATGAGACTATGATAGGTTTCGTCGTGTGCCAAAATATACAGCGCCAAAAGTGTGCAGTTGTCACTGATAACGTCCTTCTTAAATGCCCGTCCAAGCACCAAGCTGTACCGCAAATTTACCTATTCAGAGCAATTACAATCAACAACTGTTACCTTTAACATTACACTCATCCTGTATAGCACCAGCACTTTTGTCTATCATCAATGAACCTTCTAACATAAATT